>BTPG01000003.1:156467079-156759506 GCA_036245525.1 Semisulcospira habei
GGGTTGGGTTGGGGCTCTGCCCCACCCTATAAACCCCCCCCCCCCCCCTCACTAACCTTTCGGCTGCCGGTAGCGCTTTTTGCAGGAATCATTGCCACAAAAAGTGTTACTGACAAAGGGTAACCCGCCGCTTTTACATGCAACAACCAGTACTGTTAGCAGTACAGGTGGCTGCAAACACAAAGGGGTTACACTGCATTCCAGACGTGTTGAATGGGATACGCGTCTTTCACAGTGCCGCGTGTCCGTATGCATGCCGCATATGGCCCGATACGCGACACTAAAACGATGGTCTCTGGCTCGAGTTAAATGTAAATGTACATATGATTAATAAAGTAAATTTGGTCTTTTGTTGCTAGTGTTCCTGTCGTTGATGTTCATGTGTGAGTGTTTACAAGGCATTCCTGTGTGTGCGCATGCGTGAGTGGGTGCAGTATCAATGTCAGAATAAACGGCCATATCACTCTAGCAAATCTTTGCATATTCATAAATAACAAGAGTAAAATAGACGTCCTGAATCAGAAGTGGCAAAACTGCACGTATATCGACTAAAAACAGACAAACAAACGAACAATAAAAAAACAAACGCAGATAGTCGACAACGCTTAAGTCGAACCTGAAGGTGCAGGGAATTTTTTTTTTCCATTCGACTTATCCGTCATTTGACTTATTCGTCACAGATTTGCTCAGCTTTATTCAAATCTCTCTGCTCTCTGAAATAATAACAGTAAACATTGATTTGTTCTGCATTTGATGTATGCTTTGAAATAATCCAAGTAGAGAGTTTATTCAGTGAAGAACTCTCACCTTGCATACTCATAAAACACACACACACACACAATTACACATACACACCAACCTGGCCCAGGCCAACATTTATTTAAAATGCTATATCAATGTCCCTTTTTTGAGTTTTGACCCCCAAGCAGCACAACTGAGCAGATCTTCAACCTGAGAGTTCTATGTCAGAAAGGTGCCGCCAGCACCAGCAAGACCTCTATCTATGTCTTTGTGGATTTTCAAGTAAGGTGTTTGACAGGGTGTGGCATGCAGCCCTTTGGTCCACCATGAAGCTGTACAACATCAATGCCAACCTGATCAAAGTCGAAAACCTTTACAAGGGCCACTAGCGCAGTCTGCTTCAACGGCAAATTAGGAAATTGGTTTAGGACAACAGTCGGAGTCAGACAAGGCTGCTTGCTCTAACCTACTCTTTTCAACATCTTCCTGGAAAGAATCATGAAGGACGCTCTGAAAGATCATCAAAGGAACTGTCAGTATTGGAGGCAGAACAATCAAGATGAACTTGCGCTTCGCGGACGACATTGATGGCCGTGCAGGAACAGAGGAGGAGCCTAGCTCAACTGGTGGTAAATCTGGACAGTACAGCCATTCAGCGGCGGTGGGGATGGAAATCAGCGCTACCAATAACGCCAGTGGCATTGGCACTGAAATCATGGTTGGAGGCCAAAAACTGGGAACAGTTAGGAAATTCAAATACTTATGAGCCATTGTGACAGATGAGGGATCAAAACCAGACTAATACTGTCCAGGATCGCGCAGACAACAACAGCGCTGACAAGACTGAAGACCATATGGAAGGACAGAAAAACATCATACTCTGCTCCAAGATCAGACTGGTGCGCTCCTTGGTCATCTCAGTGTTCTCATGTGCCTGTAAGTCATGGACCCTCACAGCAGACCTCGAAAGGGGGATACAAGCCACTGAAATGAGATGTTTTCGAAGGCTGCTTGGCATTTCGTACAGAGATCACATCACGAACGAGGTAGTGGAAAGCAGAATCATGCAAGCCATCAGGCCCTATGAAGACCTATTAGCCATTGTGAAAAAAACGCAAACAGTGAAGTGGTATGGGCATGTCACGCGATCAGCAGGGCTTGCCAAGACAATCCTGCAAGGCACTGTGCAAGGAGGGCCGCGAAGGAGAGGTAGACAGACGGAGATAAAAATGCCGGGAGGACCGCAATATCTCAGAGTGGACAGGACTGAAGCTGAGCGACACACTAAGAATGGCAGAGACTACTAATAGAGTGGAATGGAGGGAGCTGGTTGCCAAGTCATCCGGTGCCACAACGATCGGCAAGACTACGGGATAGATAGATAGATAGATAGATAGATAGATAGATAGATAGATAGATAGATAGATAGATAGATAGATAGATAGATAGATAGATAGATAGATAGATAGATAGATAGATAGATAGATAGATAGATAGATAGATAAGCCGGAAAGTTCAGTCCTGTTTGAGTTTGGACCTCCCCCCCCCCCCCCCTGACATGTCTTTATTTTTGCGGTGAAAATATGAAAAAGGCTTACACTGCACGTTCCTCGCTACCTCTCTCTCTCTCCACCCATACCCTTCCTCTTCCCCCGCCCCCTCCCCCCACCCCCCCTCGGCCGTCCCCCAGTTCGATTTTTCAAAGATTTACAACTAGGACATGCTGAACTTCCTTAACCCAGTGTGGGATTTTCAGTGGGGCGACCATCCCCAACCTAGCGCGTCCCCGGGTGGCGGATAGGGGAACGGCCTTCAGATAATATGGAGAGTTAGCTGCGCAAGCGGCAGTCGCGGATCAAATGGCGACTGATGAGCTTACCAGGACGGGGCGGGGTAGCAGTTGGCACTGCTACCTCCACTGAAATTCCCCATGTGTCCAATGACGGGTTTACATGCGATCAAGAGCCGCATAAAGCTCTAGCCACCCTGTGTTCCCAGGGAAGGTCGCATACCAGGAGCTAAGGGTGAGGTAACCCCGACACTGAGAAACCTCGAATGCTGAAGACGGAGGACTGACCTGGCGGCCGCGGCACGGCGCATTCTGATAAACCACGGATCCACGCAAACCCGCAATCGTGACTATACGGCCAACTAGCATTGATGATAGTGGCGCTTGCCCACTAACGACGTCATTCATCGCCGGTGCTGGATTGACCGTATAGCCCACTGCGAACGACAAGAAGGAAAGACTCACTACTTACAACTGCATCTCGTCTCCCCCCCCCCCCCCCCCCCCCCCCCACCTCGCTCGTTGTTTGGTTTTTCGGACTGGACCGGACTAGTGACAACTCCATACGCCAGGCTCCACCCCCCCCCCCCCCCAACTCCCTCGCCTTCGGCGGCGGCCCGGCTCTCCGCCGGGGGCGGTTTGATTTCAGTTTCGGAGACTGACCGACAACTACACCTGCCCTCCCGGCTTCCACCCACCCACCCCTTGTTGATTTTTCGGAGACTTACAACTCCCCACCCCTCCACCCCACCCCACTCCACCCCCTTTTAAGATTTTTTGGCGGCCGCCGCCGGTATTAAGGCCTTCTTTTGTGGGTCACGTGACCGGTCAACTGGCCCATATGCCAACTCGCCCAGTCAACTCGCCAAGGTAAGGGTGAACTCGCCAGAAATAGCTGTCATCTCGACGAAAGTAGCAGTCAACTCGCCCAAAGCTCGAGTCAACTCGCCCAAGCAGTTATAATCTCACGTTTGGACCCTCAGAGGTCAGTGTCTGTGTGTATCCAGGGATATTTGTGGGTGATGTCATGTAATATCTACGACTTCACTGAAAAGCATTTCCAAGCAGTGAAGCCACAAGATGTGATGTATACGGCAGAAGACTGAAGTTACACTCACCCAAGATGAATTAATGAGTCACTATATTTTGAACACAACGCCAGACTTTTTAGAAGATGCTGGGGTCTGTGGATGTCTCTTAACTTGACTGGCGAAATTTTTGCTCGCGTTTTGAAGGCCATAGACACCAAGCTTATCAAGAGATCGCCTGGGCGACTGTCTGTATACATCAGTAGTGCGGTTACGTTTACGCCGAACGACTCCCAACAACGAACGAGAGCGAAGTCATGGCGCAATAAGATCTGGCAGTCAGGGGATTGGCCCACACCATGGACCCAATCACTTATAATAACTCTCCCGAAAAAAAGGCAACTGACAACAATGCCAGAACTATAGCACGATCAGACTTATATGCCACCCAAGCAAAGTCATGTTAAAGATCCTCTGAACAGGCTGAAGCCACATGCACAAGAAATCATAGCTGAGGAACAGGCAGGCTTCAGACCAGGGCACAGCACAACTGAACAGATCTTCAACCAGAGAGTTCTATGTGAGAGGTACCGCCAGCACCAGCAAGACCTCTATCATGTCTTTGTGGATTTTAAGAAGACGTTTGACAGGGTGTGGCATGCAGCCCCTTGGTCCACCATGCAGCTGTACAACACCAATGCCAACCTGATTAAAGTAATAGAAAACTTTACAACAAGGCCATTAGCACAGTCTGCTTCAATGGCAAAATAGGAAATTGGTTTAGGACAACAGTCGGAGTCAGACAAGGCTGCTAGCTCTCACCTACTCTTTTCAACATCTTCCTGGAAAGAATCATGACAGACGTTCTGAAAGATCATCAGTGAAGGAACTGTCAGTATTGGAGGCAAAACAATCAAGAACTTGCGCTTCGCCGACGACATTGATGGCCGTGCAGGAACAGAGGAGGAGCTAGCTCAGCTGGTGGTAAATCTGGACAGTTCAGCCATGGAGTTGGGGATGGAAATCAGCGCAGACTGAGAAGACCAAACTGATGACCAATAATGCCAGTGGCATTGGCACTGAAATCATGGTTGGAGGCAAAAAACTGGAAACTGTTAGGAAATTCAAATACTTATATAGGAGCCATTGTGACAGATGAGGGATCAAAACCAGGAAATACTGTCCAGGATAGCGCAGACAACAACAGCGCCGACAAGACTGAAGACCATATGGAAGGACAGAAACATCACACTCTGCTCCAAGATCAGACTGATGCGCTCCTTAATCCTTATCATTCGGAATACACCAGTGTGTGAAATAAGTGTGACTAAACTAGTTCAAGGGTAGTGCCAGAATAGCTTGGCGCCTCTATGCGCCAAGCCGCTATTCTTGCACCACCCTTGAACTAAAGCCATTGGTCTATATCCTTATCTGTAAGTACTATGATGTAGCTTGCATATATATGGCAGTGTACAAATTTAAAGCTTTTAGCCTCAGTATGATATGGGTTAATAGTCATCTCAGTGTTCTTATATGCTTGTGAGTCATGGACCCTCACGGCAGACCTCGAAAGGAGGATACAAACAAGCCACTGAAATGAGATGTTTTCGAAGATTGCTTGGCATTTTGTACAGAGATCACATCACGAACGAGGAAGTGGAAAGCAGAACTCTGGCAAACCATCGGGCCCTATTAAGACCTATTAGCCATTGTGAAAAAAACTGGAGGCAAACTGAAGTGGTATGGGCATGTCACGCGATCAGCAGGGCTTGCAAAAACAATCCTGCAAGGCACTGTGCAAGGAGGACGAAGGAGAGGAAGACAGAGGAAAATATGGGAGGACAATATCTCAGAGTGGACAGGCGGACTGACGCTGAGCGACACACTAAGAATGGCCGCCAGAGAACAGATGATGATGAATCTTTTTTTTATTCAGGATAAAGCTATTAGGCAACTCAATGCCTGTCTTACAAGCTGTCCTGTAAACAAAACAGAACACAACAGGAAAAGAAACATAGCATGCAAACAACAACAATAATAATAATAATAATAATAAGATGAGGAAGCAAAACTACGGGGAAAAAAAACACAATAGGTGAATCATCGAAAGGAGAAAAAATGTAAATGGAGAATTTGTAACTGCCACCGATTTAAAAAGCAAGAGAAAGAAACGAGTGCATAGCATTAATATTATACACATCTAAGACAGTGTCATAGAATCGGCAGCATCAATAGCGTATAGTGACACCGACAAGACAATAGATGATCAGTTAGCAAATGTATGGAGAAAGAGAAAATATTTGACGTTTACGTGCTATCAGCTGTATTATTCTTTATGGCAAACTGTGAATTCACTCATTGGAAGTGAGTGTGCAATGCACGTTTAAAATGGAATGGAGGGAGCTGGTTGCCAAGTCATCAGTGGTGGGGCCCGGCCAACGGTCGGCAAGACTACGGATAGCTAGAGAGATAGTACTTGTTTTCCTCACTCAGTAACACAAAGGTTTTTCAGCACAAGGTTCGCCATTAGTAATAGATCGAAAAACGGGATGGTATGGATATAATAATATAGTTGAGTTGGTTAGTTCGGGTTTAACGTCCACAGCACCGAGGTGATCATGGACAGTATAGTTGAGTTGTTGTTGTTATTTGATCCACTTTACTGTCCCACTTTCTTTTATAGTTATTTGGTGGTATTCGTATATGGTTTTATTCCTACATTGACCCGATTCAGAAGAAGGGCTAGCTTGTGTTTTTTTTAATGTGAGGTGCTTTAAAGGTACCGAAGTCATAGCATTCTTTTTTTCTTGGAATAAAATTATGTTTTTATGTCTTAAACGATAAGACTATTTTGTCTTAATTAGCCAGTCTAGTGTTTGTTTCTGTTACTTTTTCTTCAGAGGGTCATTACATAATCACCACCCCCAACAGAGCCTCCCAACTGACTGGATCGCGATGGCCACTTGTTCGTAGTGACTGGAGGAGATTCTGACAAGGTGCAGTTTTGCCTGTACCACACGCAATAATTAGTGTAGGTGATAGTAGACAATCTAACAGAAGTAAAAATCTCCACACCCTGAAAGCGGAAGAAACGTGATTTATGCATCAGAAAAAGCTCTTGATGGCAGCTTCATCGTCACAAACAACAAAGCTACAGTACAGTGTTTACAAATATTCCAGCTATTCCTACAACTATGTTCCCGAGTAAGTAATGTTGTACTTATAATTTAAACACTTTCGACTAAATGCATACTTTATGTAGTGTTCGAACAAAGCGTGACCTATTTTTATTTGGCAACTCAAATTTAAAATCGTTTTATTTAATTTAATATTTTAATCTCGCTGTCTTTTGTCTCAAATGAAACATGCGTTCAAAAAGTACATTCCATGTTCACTTTGGTGCACAATAAAACCCAGTTTTTAAAGTTAGCATCACAGTAATTTGACACATTAAGTTGTGTGTTGGGAATATGTAGGCTAAGTTATTATTTTTTTTAAAGATATCTTTGACACCAAGAGTAATTGAGTTGACAAGAATAAAACTGAAACTAGTAAAGGTGAGGGAGGTTTGGATAAAACTTTCTTTTTGACAGTAATTGACAACTCAAGTGATAACATGCAGGTACTTTATGCACATAATGATATTATATTTTTCATATGATAACGACCATCACATGATAATGATATCATATCTAGTGCCACTTCATACCTATTTTATTTTCCAGGAATGTCTTGGCTGATAACCCTAGTGATCAGCTGTCAAGATGGTCATCAGACTCAAACAACCCTCCGCAGGTAATTACATAGTGTCAGAGGAACTTCAGCAAATGGTCTTCAGGCCAATGCTGGCTGCAGTTTGCTCCCATTTGGCTGTACGCCAACCGTCTGCAGCCAGCATCAGCCACTTGTTCTCTAGGTTATCCCTTTGGCTGTTGGTAGCGATCTTTTTCATGATGATTCCTGCATGAATCATTGTGACAAAAAACGCTGCAGCGTGCAGGCGGTGAAAGGGTTAGTACATACTGTTCTTTACAGTAAAATTAGTGTATGCATCAATGCAGATCTAGCACACCTCCAATCAGACTAAAACTAAAAAGTCATCCCATTCACCCCCAACCCCCAACTCTCCCACCCCCCTAACCCCTCCCACCCACCCCATCCCACCCCCCACCCACCCTCCCCACCCCCCTCAAAAAAAAGAAGAACTGAACTAAAAAAAAAATGTGGTACATTAGTCACAATTTAATTTTGTAAGACATGCAGCTAAAGAATCTGTGTATTTAAATTTGTGAGTGATTGAGTGACACATAGTGGTATGAGACATGAACTTTTTATTTGCACAGTATTTGATGCTGAAACTGGAGCGCCCAGCTATCGTGGACAATATTGTGTTTGGCAAGTATGAGAAGACCCACGTATGCAACCTGAAGAAGCTGAAAGTGTATGGTGGGCTCTCTGAGGATCACATGATTGAGATTCTGGACAGGTTGGCAGCATTCTTCAGCCTCAAATATGGATCAGGAGCCAGTTGCATGAGCGAGCTTAGTCCTGCACCAGCCACTAAGCAAGGTTCTCCGCTACAGTGGAGTGCCTTGCTTAGTGGCTGGTGCAGGACAAAGCTCACTCATGCAACCAACTCCAGCACACAGTTGTCTAACTTAATCTAAATTACTGCTAGACAGGATTTATAACACTCCTGTTGTACAAATTAGCAATGAGGTATTTCTTAGTCTGGCACATGTACATGTATCTGAACTAGATTAGTAACAAAATACTTAAGTCACATTAACACACTCAGTGTGATATGTCTCCCACATAATGCACTCTAATGATGTGCACATTACAGTTAGTCCCTGCACACAGGTTGTACTGTTTGACATCACATGTTAGTGTTCCTGTCTGCAAGCATGTCCCTTAATTTTTATAGTTTTTGGCTCATGGGCAACAGCAAAAGTGAATCTAAGTACTGGGGCATCTGTGGACTCTCGTCCGTAGTCTGTCATCCGTGGTAAACTTTAACAATGGCATTTTCTCAGAGACTATTCAAGCTGCAGTCTTAAATTAAAACTTTGCCCAAGGATACTGCATGACAAGACCTTTTGAAACATACCAATTTTCAATGACATCTCAAAGGTTAAAGTTATTTTCCCCAGGATCAAGCATCTCAACACAGTCAGAAAACTGTCTGCAACAGATACTGCTGACAGTATGTGTATGGGTCTTTTGTGTACTATCTTAGAGCTTTATGGTCTAAGTACAATGCCAAATGTCGAAATTTATTGTTTTGAGGGTGTATTGTTTTTGTTCCTGAGTCGCGGATGTATCGTCTGCAACGGCCTTGTTTTAAATTAATATGCATATTTATGAGCCTACGTCACAAGGCAGCACCCGGCCGACTATCAGTGTATCGCAATACTACAGGTCACGAGGTCATCGGTCTGGTGTACACACGTGTCAGTGTACACATGTACTGATATTTTCCGGCATCCCTTTGACGTAACTTTCCATGAGAAAAGTAGAATAAACCTTCAATATTTGCTGTGCTGTCAAAATCACAATGCGGGTTCCGCTTAACCTGCTAGTATTTACTAGTAACGACTGTCGGTGATGAGCGCGTGGCTTATTTTGACTCGCAACTGAAACCGGCGAGCCTGCGTCTACGGTGCAGGGCCTAGTTTGACCTTTGATCCTTTACCCCTCAAAAACACGCAACGAGTTCCATCATTGAAACAGAACATCAGTATTTATACCCACTTTCTGCACATAACTATATGATAAAACTGGTTTAAAATCTTTAAAATCAGTAAGAGATAAATTCTACTGAAGATCATAAATTCTGAAAATCACTAGCACTCGCGGAACTATAGGAAGATTGACAAAGACCGTAGATTACTCACTGATTCAGCAGGAAAGGGACAAATTCTAGATGGGCGGTCAAGCCATGCTCTTCCTTTTCGCATTACCACATGTCTGTATTCCCTTGTCCGATGTCAGTTCTACTTAGGGGTATCTTGTCTCTCTTCCTCTTTCTTCTCTTCAATTCTGACTCTGAGTCTTTCATTCTTGTTGACTTCTGATACTTTCTTGTTTTCTTCGCTGGTTCATCCACCATCTTATCTCTGATTGGTTATAATTATGCAGATGACCTAAGGTCGTATAGAATAGTTATGACATCAGCTACCATCGCCTATCAAAAGCAGTCTTTTCATGGCGTTCAGTCACAAAATTCCGGTGGACCTCTTTTCGTTTTGAACGGATGAAAGAAAGCATTTGGTGGGACAATAGGGTGGTCACTGTCTAAGTGGGTATGTATACTGAATCCCAGTAAAAGCTATTTGCGAACCGAAGCATTAAACACTCAAAGCAAAAGTATTGTATCAACTGTAGATCATTCTAAGCATTTTAAATAAAATGTTTATATTGAAACATTTTTAAAAAAAATTTCATTTTAAGTTTAAACAAAATACAGCAGTAAAATATCAATTGACATAATATCACATTTTTAAAAAAGTCGTGAGAAGAGAATAAAGACAAAATGTTGGACAGCGTTGTTAGCAATGGAGACGGCGATCGCTTTGCCGACTTGAAAAGGCTGAAAATGTGAGAAAGGAAGGCCTCTGAATAAAAATAGAATTTACAGTGACCTTTGGGGAATGGGGAAGTGGAATACAGTGGACACTGTGGACACAGCTTGACGACCTCGATTTTGCAGACGACTTGGCATTACTGTCCCACACTCATCAACAAATGCAGGACAAGACCACGAGGCTTGCTGACATCTCGTCCCAAGTGGGCCTCACCATTCACAAACAGAAAACAAAGACAATGAGGCTGAACGCAACCAGGGAAGAACCAGTCTTGCTTGCTGGCACCCCGTTGGAGGAGGTGGAGTCCTTCACCTATCTCGGGAGCATCATAGACAAAAAAGGCGGCACTGATGCAGATATCAGAGCACGAATCGGTAAAGCCAGAGCAGCCTTTCTCCAGTTGAAAAAAGTGTGGAGTTCCAGAGAGCTGTCACAACACACCAAAGTCCGGATTTTCAACTCCGATGTAAAAGCAGTTCTCCTATATGGAGCAGAGACATGGAGATTGACAAAAACCACAGTCAACAGAGTACAGACCTTCATGAACAGTTGCCTTAGAAGAATTTTGAAAATCCACTGGCCAGAGAAGATCAGCAACGTCAGACTCTGGGAGAGAACAGAGCAGATAACAGCAGAGAATGAAATTGGGCGAAGAAGATGGGGATGGATCGGTCACAGTCTGAGAAAGCCAGCTTCCAGTATCACTAGGCAGGCATTGTCATGGAACCCCCAGGGAAAGAGGAAAAGAGGTAGGCCGAGAAACTCCTGGCGTCGAGACCTCCAAGCAGACATCAAGAGACTGGGAACCACCTGGAGTAGAATCGAAGGAGAAGCACAGGACAGGAGTTGCTGGAGGTCTCTCGTCGACGGCCTATACCCGGGTAGGGGTGACAGGCGTAAGTAAGTAAGTAAGTTGGGGAATGGTTTCTCTTGGCTTGACTTCGCGAACGAAGATTCTATAGGGGTTGCCCACGTCGTCTGCAGGCATGTTCGTGGCTGCGGAGGCCAATCCGGGACAGGCAGGTTCGACCGCAGTGGCTGCAGGGGAAGGTCTGGTCACGGTTCTGAGTTTCGACAACTCTGTTTTTTCTCCTGAGCCGCTTGTCCTTAAGGCTAGCTCTGCGAGAGTCCTCAAAGGAGACGGCTGCCTTGTAAATGGTGGAGCGCCAGGTGTCGCAGTCCGCAGCAAGCGAAGACCACTGGCGGTGGTTGATTTGGCAGGCACTAAGTGACTTCTTGAGACCGTCTTTGTATCTCTTCTTTGGTGCCCCTCTGTCTCGGTGTCCAGTGGCGAGCTCACCGAACAGAGTGATCTTGGGTAGGCGATGATCCTCCATCCTGGAGACGTGCCCCGCCCAGCGAAGCTGTGTCCGCAGCAGCAAAGCCTCGATGCTCACAGTTTCCGCCTGTTCAAGGACCTCGACGTTGGTGACATAGTCACTCCAGTGAATGCTGAGGATGGTATGCAGGCAGCGCTGGTGAAAGCGTTCGAGGAGTTGGCTGTGGTAGAGGGCCCAGGACTCGGAACCATACAGCAGGGTGGTGAGGACAACAGCTCTGTACACGCTGATCTTGGTGCCTTTTTTCAGCTGTTGATTGTGCCACACCCGCTTGAATAGTCGCCCGAAAGCACTGTTCGCTTTTGCCAGCCTGTTGTCCAGCTCCTTGTCCAGCTTGGCATCTCGTCATGATGCAGCCAAGGTAGGTAAACTGGTGTACAGACTTCAGTTAGGACTCGCCGATGGTGATGTGGGGAGGGCGATGCTCTTCCTTGGGTGCCGGCTGATGAAGGACCTCTGTCTTTTTCAG
Source organism: Semisulcospira habei (assembly GCA_036245525.1). NCBI lineage: Eukaryota > Metazoa > Mollusca > Gastropoda > Semisulcospiridae > Semisulcospira > Semisulcospira habei. The sequence goes on from BTPG01000003.1 coordinate 156,479,034, forward strand.
ACTGACCTCGAGTCCAAAGAGCTGGGCAGCATCTGCGAAGCAGGACGTGATGCGCTGCAAGGCTCACTCTGTGTGTGCAACGAGGGCAGTGTCATCAGCAAAGAGCAGCTCACGAATCATTCGGTCTAGGGTTTTGGTGTGGGCCTGCAGTCATCTGAGGTTGAACAGGCTGCCATCGAGACGATACCTGATGTACACTGCGTCATCATCGTCGAGGTCCACTGTGGCCTGCTTCAACATCATGCTAAAGAAGATGGTAAAGAGGGTCAGTGCTATCATGCAGCCCTGCTCCACGCTGTTGAGAATGGGAAATAGTTCTGAGAGGTCACTGTTGAGTCTGACCTGGCCTTGCTGGTCCTCTTGGAGCTGGACGATCATGCTAAGGAACTTTGGGGGACAGCCAAGTCGCTCCAGGATCTGCCACATGCCTTGCCTGCTCACAGTGTCAAACGCTTTTGTTAGGTCGACAAACGTTACGTACAGCCCTTTGTTCTGCTCGCGGCACTTCTCCTGAAGCTGTCTCAGCACAAAGACCATGTCGGTGGTACTCCTGTTGACTCTGAAGCCACACTGGCCCTCTGGGAGGTGGTCTTTAGCGATGGCAGGTACCAGCCGATTCAGGAGCAGCCTTGCGAGAATTTTCCCGGCAATGGACAGCAGGGTAATTCCACGATAATTAGAGTAGGCAGACTTCTCACCTTTGTTCTTGTACAGGGTGATGATGACTGCATCACAGAGATCCTTTGGTAGTGTTCCTTTCTCCCAGCAGCAGGGAAAGAGGTCGTGGAGCTTGTTGTGCAGTGCTGGGCCTCCATGTTTCCAGATCTCTGGCGGGATTCCGTCAATGCCTGCTGCTTTGCCACTCTTGAGCTGGTGGATGGCTGTGAGGGTCTCTTTGGCAGTGGGCAGTTCGTCCAATTCAAGCTTTAGTGGGAAGTGTGGGATTTGGAGGATGACTGTTTCTTGAACAGTGCGCTCAGTGCTGAAGAGGTCCTGAAAGTATTCCGACCAGCGGTTCAAGATGGAGGTATTATCTGTGAGGAGTGCCTGTCCATCAGCGCTTCGCAGAGGACTTTGACTACTGCAACTCTCTCCTTTCCGGCCTTCCTCACTCCACCACTCTCACTCTCCAGCGCATCCAGAACAATGCTGCCGGCCTCGTCCTCAGAATAGAAAAAATCCGACCACATCACTCCCCTGCTCAAGCTCCTTCACTGGCTCCCCATCCCCCAACGCATCCAATACAAGATTCTGTCTCTCTGCTACAAATCCCTGAACAACTACGCTCCTGCCTATCTCTCCAACTTACTTCACCCCTACACTCCTCCCCGCTCTCTCCGCTCCGCCTCCGACCCTCTCCGCCTCCTCATCCCCCGCACCAAACTCAGCACTTTTGGCCCCCGCTCCTTCACACTCTCCCACTCTCTCTCCGTCAGAAACACTCGCTCTCCTCCTTCCAGTCTGCCCTCAAAACTCACCTCTTTCAACAGTTCTGGCACTATATCACCCCACTCCCCACCCCAAGCTGACCGTCGTAATGTATTTTCACTATTTGTGTTACGTGAGTCATTGTCTAAAGCGTGCACATGCATGTGCGATTTGTGAGTGCGCGCTTAGAGTTATAATTATTATAAGATAAGCGCATTATAAATACCGTAATTATTATTATTTATTATGACTTTGTACCAGGTGCCTGGGGCCATACACTGCTTTCAGTGCTTTGTATAAGCCCCTGTAGTCACCGTTGTCAGCGCAAAGCTGGGTCCTCTGTGCGATTCTGGACCACTACTCATTCTGGAGTTCTCTAAGCTTGCGCTGGAGACTGCTGCAGATGAAGTGGAAGGCAGACTTCTTCACAGGGCAGGAGGGCTGGGCTAGGTGGGCCTGGTGGGCTCTATTTTTTGCTAGAAGTTCCTGGATCTCTGCGTCATTTTCATCAAACCAGTCTTTGTTCCTCTTTCTAACAAAGCCCAAGACTTCCACAGAAGATTTTACAATAGCAGTTTTCAGTTGTTCCTAGAGTGTTTCAGGGGAGGAGTCTGCTGGATCATCTGTGTCTTTGAGCATGCGCTGTAAATCTGTCTGAAAGGCAGCTTTCTTGTCGTCACGCTGAAGGCTGGCAACTTCAAGCTTTTTCTTGGGGGGGCCCACTTTCTTGGGTTTCAGCTTGAGGCGGAGCCTGAGTTTGCAGCGGACAAGGCGGTGGTCCGTGTGACACTCTGCGGTGGGCATCACTCTGGTGAGGAGGACGTCACTGTGGTCCCTCTGACGCACTAGGACATAGTCGATAAGGTGCCAGTGCTTGGAGCAAGGATGCATCCAGGTGGTCTTTCGACTGTCCTTTTGCTGGAAAGTAGTGTTGGTGCTGCTGGGAGGAAGGAACACTACCAAAAGATCTCCGTGACGCAGTCGTTATCACCCTGTACAAGAACAAAGGCGAGAAGTCTGACTGTTCCAACTATCGGGGAATTACCCTGCTGTCCATTGCTGGGAAAATCCTTGCAAGGCTGCTCCTGAATCGGCTGGTACCTGCCATCGCTGAAGACCAACTCCCAGAGGGCCAGTGTGGCTTCAGAGCAAACAGGAGCACCACCGATATGGTCTTTGTGCTGAGACAGCTACAGGAGAAGTGCCGCGAGCAGAACAAAGGGCTGTACGTAACATTTGTCGACCTAACAAAAGCGTTCGACACTGTGAGCAGGCAAGGCATGTGGCAGATCCTGGAGCGACTTGGCTGTCCCCCAAAGTTCCTCAACATGATTGTCCAGCTACACGAGGACCAGCAAGGCCAGGTCAGACTCAACAATGACCTCTCAGAACCATTCCCTATTCTCAACGGCGTAAAGCAGGGCTGCGTGCTGGCACCGACCCTCTTCACCATCTTTTTTAGCATGATGTTGAAGCAGGCCACAGTGGACCTCGATGATGACGATGCAGTGTACATCAGGTATCGTCTCGATGGCAGCCTGTTCAACCTCAGACGACTGCAGGCCCACACGAAAACCCTAGACCAACTGATTCGTGAGCTGCTTTTTGCTGATGATGCTGCCCTCGTTGCACACACAGAGAGAGCCCTGCAGCGCATCACGTCTTGCTTCGCAGATGCTGCCCAGCTCTTTGGACTCGAGGTCAGTCTGAAAAAGACAGAGGTCCTCCATCAGCCGGCACCCAAGACAGTGTATCGCCCTCCTCACATCACCATTGGCGAGTCTGAACTAAAGTCAGTGCACCAGTTTACTTACCTTGGCTGCATTATCACGTCGGACGCCAAGCTGGACAAGGAGCTTGACAGCAGGCTGGCAAAAGCGAACAGTGCTTTCGGGCGACTTTTCAAGCGGGTGTGGCACAATCAACAGCTGAAAACAGGCACCAAGATCAGCGTGTACAGAGCTGTGGTCCTCACCACCCTGCTGTATGGTTCCGAGTCCTGGGCCCTCTACCGCAGCCAACTACGACTCCTCGAACGCTTCCACCAGCGCTGCCTGCGTACCATCCTGGGCATTCACTGGAGTGACTATGTCACCAACGTCGAGGTCCTTGAACAGGCTGAAACTGTGAGCATCGAGGCTTTGCTGCTGCGGACACAGCTCCGCTGGGCGGGGCATGTCTCCAGGATGGAGGATCATCGCCTACCAAAGATCACCCTGTTCGGCGAGCTTGCTACTGGACACCGTGACAGAGGGGCACCAAAGAAGAGATACAAAGACTGTCTCAAGAAGTCACTTAGTGCCTGCCAAATCGACCACCACCAGTGGTCTTCGCTTGCTGCGGACCGTGACACCTGGCGCTCCACCATTTACAAGGCAGCTGTCTCCTTTGAGGACTCTCGCAGAGCTAGCCTTAAGGACAAGAGGCTCAGGAGAAAAAACAGAGATGCCGCAGCTCAGAACCCTGACCAGACCTTCCCCTGCAGCCACTGCGGTCGAACCTGCCTGTCTCGGATTGGCCTCCGCAGCCACGAACAAGCCTGCAGACGTCGTGGGCAACTCCTATAAAATCTTCGTTCGCGAAGTCAAGCCAAGAGTGTTGGTGATGACAAGTTCCTGCTCTGGACAGAACTCCAACAGTAGGCGGCCATTGTCATTGCAGTTCCCAACGCCATGCTTGCCGAGGACTCCTTTCCAGGCTTCAGAGTCTTGGCCCACTCTGGCATTGAAGTCACCAAGAATGATGACTTTGTCATCTGCAGGGGTGCTCTGTAGGAGTCTGCGCAGGTCAGAGTAGAACTTGTCTTTTTCTGCAGGCTCTGCCAGGAGGGTTGGGGAGTACACACTGAGAAGGGTGACGTATTGCTGGTGTCTCAGAGGGAGGCGCATGGACATGATGCGGTCGGAGTGGTAGGTTTTCCAGCTTAGTCGCAATGGGGGGTCTTGACCATGAAGCCAACTCCTGAGAGCCGTCTTTCTGATGCAGGCCTGCCTGACCAGTAGAGGGTGTAGCCGGCGCCAAGTTCTTGGAGGCTGCCTTCCTCCGGGAGGCGTACTTCGCTGAGCGCGGCGATGTCGATGTTTAACCTCCGCAATTCATGGGCAATGAGGGCGGAGTGACGTTCAGGGCGTCCGCTGTCTGCTGTGTCGAGCATGGTTCGGATGTTCCAGCATGCTACGTTGAGTCCGGTCGTGGTCGTCATGGGAGTGGATCCATTGTTTTTTCTTGTTTTCTGACCGCAGGAGAAGATGCCCGTTGACCGCGGCTAGCCAACTGGGGTTATGAGGGGATGAGCTTTGGTTAGGCCACCTTTTCTAGGCCCCTCTCCGTGTGGAGCAAGCAGTGCTGTCCCTAGAGAAGGCTGCTTGGTCGTTCAGGGTGTGCCGAGTGACGTCATCCCCAGGTCAACATCAGGCGACCAATATCCTGAACTGCCTGCATGCAGGCTTGAGACTGTGGCTTCTAGTGACATCTTTTACCTGCCGTTTCGCCCCGTTTAGATTTTTTTTTTAAAGCCATATATACAGACTTACTAATTTGGATGACCCCTCAAAGGTCAATGATTACAAGAAGTCAACAGATGTGTGAAAAATAGCAATTTTGGATAGAATTTTAGCGTTTGTCAGAGTTTTTTTTATCAGTTATACATATAAGCCAAAAGGGCTTTGACATTCTTGTTATTTTTCCTGCAGAAATCTGAAGTGGCTCAATTGATATGATCTCGTTATTTATCATAAAATGAAACCCTCATGGCTGTCGGTAGCAGTTTTTGGCATGATAATTTCTGTAGGACTCGTGACCAAAACAGCTACTGACAGCCAAAGGGTTTATTTTTACCACATCAACCTTGCTGTAGGCTTGTTTAATTGCGTAAAAATTTAATCTGCTTCTGATATTAGTTAAGCTCTGTATGTCCTGTTTGGCAGTTTTATTGTATTAATGTGAAATGGGTGCTAGTCTGTGATTTGGATCTTATGGTTTCTAGCTGTAAGGTCGAAAATTACAGACCAGTGCACATGCTGCAGATTGTGTGTGTCCCTGTTCATTTCAGAAGAGTACATTTACAAAAAGAAAAATAGTTTGGATTCAAAACAAGTATTTTTACAATTTCTCCTAAGTGCACACCATAAAAAAATTTACCACTGCTTTTAGGACAGAATGACATTAGATATCACACCTGTTATCGTAACTGTTATATGTGTAGCAACCCTTCTGGTTCATGTTTCGAGTGAGTAAATGTACAACTTTCATGGGCGTTGTTGATCATGTTTGTTTGTTTCAAACCACAGTAGGTAAGTGCATTGCTGTGACTCACTTTTGATGTTTGAATGTGTAGCAATTACTCATCGTTCCTTTTTTCACGCAGTGGTCTTAAAAATGATCACATACCAGAGACGTTTGCTGTTCGAAATGAAATTGATGGCAACAACTTTCCATGTCGGTACATAAAAATAGGTGAGTCAGACTTTGGCAGCATGTTTAATTTATCATGGCATGTAATTTGTGCTGATCTGTAATTTTGGAGCTTATAGCCCTAGATTGTCTGACCAAAATCACAGATCAGCACACATGGTCAAATTCATTGTTTGAATCTTGTGACTTCTTAATCTTATTGTCAGCCTTAAGTTGAATGGTAGAATGTAATTCTTCTTTGTTTTCCTGTGTGTTTTCTGTTGCTTTATCACTTTGTTGCAACTGCAAGCAGTTTTGACAGTTTTGATGTATATTTATGTTCCTTTCGTTCCACATAAAAATTTCTATGCTACAAAGGATGACACAACACGCACATGGATTGAAAAATGCCACATTTAATTTTGTGTTGCTACTTAAAAGAAAAATTAAAAATACTGTTACAACAGCACATTGTCATATGTACCCAAAAAAAAATGTCATATGCATCCCCCCAAAATGTTACCTTAACCAATAGCGAAGAAACATTTAATCTTTGCAAATCCACGGAAAAGGGGGGTACCAATCAAATGAGTGTGGGAGCTGCCCCCCCCCCCCCCCTTTTTCCCCTGTAAAAGAAAATAGGACAGAGGTAGTATGGGGATGGGGGCGGGAAGAAAGTCAAGCAATTCGCTGCCGTCGATCCATTATGCTTCTTGCTGTCAAAGACAAAAGGTGGTAATGAGCGCAGTGCCACTGCGCACCCTTAATACCAAAGTCGTACTGACAGTAGTTTCCTGATTGGTTAGTTTCCATTGCCCCTAGAGGGGGGCCTCCTCACTTGGATCGTCTGCTACTCAACAGACAGCTTCGAAGTGTTGCCCTGTTTAAATTTAGTAAGTGTCGCCCTTGTATCATAAAATAGATTTATGTTCCTTTCGTTCCACATAAAAATTTCTATGCTACAAAGGACGACACAACACGCACATGGATTGAAAAATGCCACATTTAATTTTGTGTTGCTACTTAAAAGAAAAATTAAAAATACTGTTACAACAGCACATTGTCATATATACCCAAAAATGTCATATGCATCCCCCAAAAATGTTACCTTAACCAATAGCGAAGAAACATTCCATTGCCCCTAGAGGGGGCCTCCTCACTTGGATCGTCTGCTACTCAACAGACAGCTTCGAAGTGTTGCCCTGTTTAAATTTAGTAAGTGTCGCCCTTGTATCATAAAATAGATTTACATGGGTGGCAGTGTTCAGTCCTGGAGGCTGAATCAGCTTTAGCAACATGCCAGAAAGCTATATTTCACCTTGTTTGGTTCAGACAGAACAGCTTTTCAGTCAGCCTGTTCCATAATTTATGTCACTTGCTGGCCATGGATTATTGGGCATAGTCAGTGAATGGACCGTCTACAGTCATTTCAATTTTTGGCACTGTCACCCATGTATTTGAATGTTTTTGTTTTGTGATTTTGAAATATAAGCCATAATTTTGGTCTAAAATAGCATGCCAATACTTACAGGAAACTTTGGATATACATGTACATAACAAAAAAGCCAGAAGATGAAAATTTCATTCTACATATACAATCCTAAGTTATAAGTGAAGAAATTGTAGAAAAAGTGTGTAGGGAACTTCTGAAAGAGTGCTTTTACAATTGCATCCAATATTTTGTATATATCTGACCTCGTTACACATGAAGTTTACTGTATAGCCATGCGACAAGATGATGTGATCATTATCTTAGGTTTACTTTAACAGACTTCTAACTTGTCTTTGGCTGAATTTGACATTTCTTGTCTGAACACTAAATACTATTACTAGTCCAGGAGAAAGATTGACCATAAAAGCTCAGGTGTTTTGCAAGAACAGCTTGGTATAGATCTGAAGTGCCGATCTATTTTGGCACCACTCTTTGTAATAACTGTCATGCTCAATCCAGAGCTTGTTGTAGTGAGTCAGGGCCGAATCAGTTATATTGATTACAGTGCTGTATTGAGGTGGTTACAGTAAGCGTTGGTTATAACTAAACCCACATTTGTTTGTTATTATTGTAAAGTTTGTTATATGTGAAGTAATATAATTATGCAGAAAGAGTATTACTCTGAAATATTGTTGTTATGTATAATTTTTTGTTAAATATCAGACCTTGTAAGAGGGAAAGTTTACTGTATATTGTTGACAGTGCCAATCCAGGCATGGGGCCCAAGTTTCAACTTCAGCATCTGGTATGTGGAGCTGAATGGCCGGGATGACTGGCAGGTGGTCAACACATGCATGAACTGGTACAACACTGTAAGTACTATAACTCCAAGAAAACAGGAAAGCGAAGTGGGTGAACAATATTTAGACCAGAATGAAGCGTCTGTTAACCCATATCATACTGACGATAAAGGCATCAAATTTGTACACTGCAATATGCAAGCTACATTATAGTACTTTACAGATAAGATACAGACCAATGGCTTTAGTTCAAGGGTGGCGCCAAAATAGCTTGGCGCCTAGAGGCGCCAAGCAATACTGGCACTACCCTTGAACTATTTTAGTCATTTGAACTTATTTCACACACTGGTGTATTCCGAATGATAAGGGTTAAAGCACCAGCCTAGTAAGGTGCTACGTTTGTGGTATCATGGTCATTCCTATGTCCCATTGTAGTTTGTCAAGTTTGAACGAATTACAGTCATGTATTGAGTAAACAGAAACAAACAACTTTCTGAATAACTGTTCATCCCTTCACTGCCAACTGACACAGATTGTGTTTCTGAATTCTGTTTATTCCACGCCAGATATTCCAAGCTGTCCCTGAAACATGGATTCAAAGTGGCAGCAGCAAGCGGCATAGATCCCCATGACCCCTGTAACTGTGGGTGCTCATGAGGATCTATGTCTCTTACAGTTGGATCATGCTGACTTCCTTAGCAGTGAAAGGGTTAATGTTAATAACTGTTAAGACTAACTTACGCCTCAATCCAGACCAAAAAGGTGACTGCCAAGCATGTAATATGCAAAGAAGTAAACGTGCATGCAAGCCAGTGAAAAAAGCTGACGAAGGCATGCTAGTACAAGGAAAACGAGACAAACATGGAGATGCAGTCAAAGAGAAATAATCAATCCAGACCAAAAAGGTGACTGCCAAGCGTGTAATATGCAAAGAAGTAAACGTGCATGCAAGCCAGTGAAAAAAGCTGACGAAGGCATGCTAGTACAAGGAAAACGAGACAAACATGGAGATGCAGTCAAAGAGAAATAATCAATCCAGACCAAAAAGGTGACTGAAAAGCGTGTAATATGCAAAGAAGTAAACGTGCATGCAAGCCAGTGAAAAAAGCTGACGAAGGCATGCTAGTACAAGGAAAACGAGACAAACATGGAGATGCAGTCAAAGAGAAATAATCAATCCAGACCAAAAAGGTGACTGCCAAGCGTGTAATATGCAAAGAAGTAAACGTGCATGCAAGCCAGTGAAAAAAGCCACATTGAGTTGCCACAATCCTTCTGCCAATGAAGATAAGTAGCGGCTAATCTCTCTGTTTGTTTGTTTGTCTATTTTGACAAAGGGTATTTACCCGAAATATTAATAAATTGTGTTGTACCCGTCTTTTCTAAGCGTGTTTCTTTCTCCGTTGGGTACTTCTTAACTTACGCCTGTCACCCCTCCCCGGGTATAGGCCGTCGACGAGAGACCTCCAGCGACTCCTGTCCTGTGCTTCTCCTTCGATTTTACTCCAGGTGGTTCCCAGTCTCTTGATGTCTGCTTGGAGGTTTCGACGCCAGGTGTTTCTCGGCCTGCCTTTTTTCCTCTTTCCCTGGGGGTTCCATGACAATGCCTACCTAGTGATACTGGAAACTGGCTTTCTCAGGCTGTGACCAATCCATCCCCATCTTCTTCGCCCAATTTCATTCTCTGCTGTTATCTGCTCTGTTCTCTCCCGGAGTCTGACGTTGCTGATCTTCTCTGGCCAGTGGATTTTCAAAATTCTTCTAAGGCAACTGTTTATGAAGATCTGTACTCTGTTGACTGTGGTTTTTGTCAATCTCAAAGTCTCTGCTCCATACAAGAGAACTGCTTTTACGTTGGAGTTGAAAATCCGGACTTTGGCGTGTTGTGACAGCTCTCTGGAACTCCACACTTTTTTCAACTGGAGAATAGCTGCTCTGGCTTTACCGATTAGTGCTCTGACATCTGCATCAGTTCCGCCTTTTTTGCCTATGATGCTCCCGAGATAGGTGAAGGACTCCACCTCCTCCAACCGGGTGCCAGCAAGCAAGACTGGTTCTTCCCTGGTTGCGTTCAGCCTCATTGTCTTTGTTTTCTGTTTGTGGATGGTGAGGCCCACTTGGGACGAGATGTCAGCAAGCCTCATGGTCTTGTCCTGCATTTGTTGATGAGTGTGGGACAGTAAAGCCAAGTCATCTGCAAAATCGAGGTCGTCAAGCTGTGTTCACAGTGTCCACTGTTTTCCACTTCATCTGTGCTCTGTGGTCCTCTTCATGACCCAGTCTATGGCCAGTAGGAAGAGGAACGGAGACAGCAAACGTGCCTGACACCGGTTCTTACCTGGAGCTCCCTGGTGAACTGCCCTTCGTGGATCATGCAACATGTCATGCTATCGTAGCTGCTCTTGATCAGGCAGATGAGCTTTGTAGGTACACCGTAGTGTCATAGGAGTTTCCACATAGTCTCTCGGTCCACGCTGTCAAATGCTTTCTCGTAATCCTCAAAGTTGACGTACAGCGGGGAGCTCCACTCCAGAGACTGTTCCACGATGATGCGGAGAGTGGCGATCTGGTCTGTACATGATCGGTTTTTCCTGAATCCTTCTTACTGGTCTCTCAGCTGGGGGTCAACGGAGCTCTTCATTCTCTCCAGGATGATCCTCTTGAAGACCTTTCCTGGTACTGACAGCAAGGTGATTCCTCTGTAGTTGGAACACTTGCTGAGGTCGCCTTTCTTGGGAAGCTTGATTAGGTACCCCTCCTTCCAGTCAGCCAGCATCACCTCCTCTTCCCAGATCTTTCCAAACAGTGGGTACAGCATCTCCACTGTTGTCTTTAGGTCTGCTTTCAGAGACTCCGCTGGGATGCCATCTGGCCCTGCTGCTTTGCCGTTCTTTAAAAATGCCACTGCTCTTCTGATCTCTTCCAGGCTGGGTCTGTCACAGCTGATGGGTAGGTCGGTCTCTGCTGGCTGGATGTCTGGGGGGTCGGGTGGGCTGAGTTTGTTCAGTAACTCTTCAAAATACTCGGCCCATCTGTCGAGTTGGTCTGCTCTGTCTGCAATAGGCTTGCCTTCTTTGTCTTTTACTGGTCTTTCTGAATGGCCATACTTGCCCGACAATCTTCTGGTAATGTCGTAGAGCTGTGTCATGTTGCCGCTGCCTGCTGCCTTTTCTGCCTCTGCTGCCAGGCTTCTGTGTAGGCCCTCTTGTCTGCCCTGATACTCCTCTTCACCTCGTGGTTGGCTTCCGAGTATTCCTCCTGTGCCCTTGCTTTGGCTGCTCTCGTGCGACTGTTGTTGACAACTGCTTTCTTCTGCTTCCTCACTTCAATCTTCTTCCAGGTCTGTGCCGACAGCCAGTCCTTGTGATGGTGTTTCCTGAACCCTACAGTGTCTTTGCAGGTTGAGTTCAGCGCCTCTCTAACTGCCTTCCACTGTTGCTCTGTGGTGACCGCCTCCTCTTCATTTACTAGCTCCTGTAGCACTTGAAACCGGTTGGACAGCACCAGTTTGAACTCTTCTCTCACTCCAGTCTCTCTCAGGAGGCCTACATTATAGCGCTGTCTTCTTGTTGTCTCTGTGTGGCTTTTCTTTAACTTGAGCTTTATTCTTAAGGTAAACAGATGGTGGTCTGAGGCGACATCTGCTCCCCTCCTCACTCGAACATCTTGAAGGGATCTTCTAAATTTCTTGCTAATGCAGATATGGTCTATTTGGTTCTCTGTAGTATGGTCAGGTGAGACCCAAGTTGCTTTGTGTATTCTTCTGTGTGGGAAGATGCTGCCCCCAATGACAAGTCTGTTTAGAGCACAAAAGTCTACAAACCTCTCCCCGTTCTCACTCATCTCCCCTAGTCCCTGTCTCCCCATCACCTCTTCATATCCGGTGTTGTCCTCCCCTATTTTGGCATTAAAATCGCCCATGATGATGGTGATGTCTCGCTCCGCACATTTGTCCACAGCACTCTGGAGTAGGTCGTAGAACTCTTGTTTCTCTTCCTCGTCACTGTCATTAGTGGGCACGTAACACTGGATGACGTTCAGCTTGATCTTTTTCTTGGTTCTAAAGGCTGCTGTGATAATTCTTGGCCCAAGAGGTTCCCAGCCCATCAGCGCTCTCTGTGCCACTGGTGACAGCATGAATGCTACTCCTTCTGTATGGGGGGCATTCTCCTCTTCATGACCTGAATACAAAATCATCTCCCCACTTTACAGCCTTTTCTGGCCAGACTGTGTCCATCTGGCTTCACTGATACCTGGCAGGGAAAGGTTGTACTTTTGCATTTCCGCTACTATCTGGGCGGCCTTGCCGCTCTGGTACATGATCTTGACATTCCATGTGCCCATGGTTGTGTCCCTGGATAGAGTTAGTTAGTTAGTTATTTGGGTTTAACGCCGAGCAGGCGACTAAGGCCATCTCACGGCGGGATGGGTAAAAATCTGGTCAGCCAGACTAAAAGCAAGGTCTTAAGACAAGATGTAAATATAGATTAAAAATCTCAGGCTAAAATGTCGCACATGTCTTTAAAAGAAACGTCTACAGACTCTCAAAAAGGGCAAATAAAAAATTCACATAGTCAATGAATGCTCAGATCTTGTTAAAAATATTGCATTCCCTCAAAAAATTGAAGATTTTGTCCGGAGGAACATCCCGGAACAAAACCTTCAAGGAGTCTGCTGTGAAGTGTTTATATCTGGTGTCAATGAGGTCAGCACAATACAGCAAAAAGTGTCGAACAGAAAACTGCTCATCACAGGCAAAACACCATGGACGCTCATCCTGTTTAAGTAAGTAAGAGTGCGTAACATACGTGTGCCCGATGTGAAGCCGAGCAAGGACAGTCTCCTCACGGCGGCTGCCGCAGCGGAAAGGTAGACTGTCAGACAACTTAGGAAGAGCTTCATGAAGCTTGTTCCCTTCCTCTTTGTCCCACTCGGACTGCCACTCGCGGGCTATGTACGCACTAATACCAGGTTTAAAATCACTATAGACAGTCTGTGTGTCAGGGACAGGGTCACTGCGGGCACTGTTGGCAGCAGAATCTGCGATTCTGTTGCCTTCGATGCCCACATGGCCCGGGACCCAAATAAAAATGATGTCATAATATTCCTTCATCAAGTCCGCGTAGAGCTCTCTAATCTGCACCAGCAGTGGATGGTCTGTTCCCGCGCCCTGAAGGGCCTGCAGGGCAGAAAGAGAGTCAGACAGAATCAGGAAGTTCCTTTCCCGAGACTGATAGGCATGCTTGAGTGCTAGCAGAATTGCCTGCAGTTCTGCACTAAATACAGAGGAATGGTCAGGGAGACGGAGCTTAAATGGGCGTCTAGGATGGCGAGAGGACACTGCAGCCGCAGCCACTCTTCCATCCTCAGATTTGGACCCATCCGTATAAAGACGACAATAGCCAGGAAAAATTGAAAGGAGTTCATTGAGGCTCTGTTGGTATATGGCTGGTGGAGTACAATCCTTCTTGTGGGCAGTCAAGTCCAGCAAGATGTCAGGAACTGGTAGTAGCCAGGGTGGAGTGACGTGTTGCAGAGATTCCGAAACTTTGTCCAGGTCCACTCCGGCCGCCTGCAGATGAGGTCGGACACGGAAGGAAAGTGGACGGACAGCTCCTGGATGGGCATCGTAAATCTCTGCAAACGACGGGGTAAAAACACAATCATAGGCAGGATTTTCTGGATGGGCCTTCAGCTTCAGAACGTAGCTGAGCATGAGGCGGATGCGGCGGAGCCTGAGAGAAGGCTCCCCTGCCTCTGCATACAGACTAGGAACTGGAGATGTCCTGAAGGCTCCCAGACATATGCGCAGACCTTGATGGTGAATTGTGTTCAGACGCTGTAGAACAGACTTGGAAGCCGAGCCATATACCACAGAGCCGTAATCCAGTTTGGACCGAACAAGGGCCCGGTACAGTCGAAGTAAGACGATACGGTCTGCACCCCAGTCAGTACGACCAACGACACGAAGAATGTCGAGGGCCTTCCGACAAGAGGTTCTAAGGTAGTTAACATGGTTGCGGAAGGTCAATCTTTTGTCAAAGATGACCCCCAGAAACTTTGCCTCTTCGGCCACCTGAATTGGCACTCCAGCAATGCTCAGGGTAGGTTTTGGAAAAAATTTCATTTGATTAGTAAAATGCACACAGACTGTCTTGGAGGGCGAGAACCTGAATCCGTTGAGAGACACCCACCCCTGGATGCGATCAACGCACAGCTGCAAGCGCCTCTCAAGGGACGCAAGTCCTCGACCTCGTGCACACAAAGCAAAGTCGTCCACAAACAAAGAGCATTCAGAATCATCCTTGACGGCCTTTACAATGTTATTTATTTTAATGCTAAATAAAACAGGAGATAGAATGCTGCCCTGCGGGACACCCATCTCCTGTTCAAAGGAGTCGGAGAGGGTGGAGCCCACACGGACATGGAACGACCTGTTAGACAAAAAATTGTGAATAAAAACAGGCAGGTGCCCTTTAAAACCCATGTCCGACAAATCAGACATTATACCATACTTCCAGGTAGTGTCATATGCCTTTTCAAGATCAAAGAAAATTGCATAGACATGCTGCTTGTTGACAAAAGCATCTCGGATAAAAGACTCAAAGCGGACTAGATGGTCAGTTGTACTACGGAAGCGCCGGAAACCGCACTGGAGGTCTGTGATGAGACCCTGTGACTCAAGATGCCACACCAGTCAGGCGTTGACCAAGCGTTCCATAGTCTTACATAAACATGATGTCAAAGCTATTGGCCGGTAGTTGCCCGGGTCGGAAGGATCCTTAACCGGCTTGGGGATTGGCACAACCACAGCCTGGCGCCAAGATGGCGGAAAACGACCGGTTATCCAGATATGGTTAAAGGCCTTGAGAAGTACAAGGAGTGAATCCTCAGGCAGATGAGTTAGGAGCTGATAATGGATGGTATCTAATCCAGCAGCAGAGTCAGTACATTTCAGCATGGCTTGCTGCAATTCTGAAAATGTAAAGGGGGCATTATAGTCTTCCGAGTTATCTGATATAAAATCACAAGCACAAGATTCTCGCTTCTCCTTCTCTCTCTGGAAGAAAGGTGAATAATGCTCTGTTGAAGAATTATGGGCAATGGTGGAGGCAAGCAAATTGGCCACAGCCTTTTTATCTGTGACCAAACTGGCACCATCTCTAAGATGGCCGACAGAAGCCGAGCCACCCCTGCCCCTAATTCTTCGAACAGCCTTCCAGACTTTTTGGGACGGAGTCCTAGAAGATAAAGATGAGACAAAGCGTCTCCAGGAAGCACGGTGTTCGCGTGTAAAAATGTAACGGGCTTTCGCCCGCTGTCTTTTAAATGTTAAAATATTTGCTTGCGACGGATTACGAAAAGCACGTCGCTGAGCAGATTTGCATATTTTTTGGGCCTTGCGGCACTCTTCATTGAACCATGGTACTCTCGGCCTCCGAGGGACTGATCCCTGGATAGAGAGAGGCGGCTCGGTCCTGTGGCTTCCGAAGACTTCCGGCTTTCACCACAGGACGTCATAAATCTTCTGGTAGAAGAACCTTCCTCCTCCAGGAAAGAAATTGCTGTATGTCTTTTCGTCGGCGTTTTTGTAGCTATTTCCTTATTTGCAGGGTGGGGAAGCTACCCCCACGCCCAACCCCTTACTAGGAGGACCAGTGGGTTTTCTGTCGGGGTCACCTTCCCTTAGACCATGTTGGTTCACTGCACCTTATTTCATTCGGTGCACCCCTCTCGCGAGGGACCCCCTATCCACCACCCAGGGGATGCGCCTCAACGCCATATGGTCCCAGCGCAAGGTGTTAAGACTAAGTAAAGACATAAATTGCTTTGTCATAATGTTTGGTGTTTGAACTCTTTCCCAGTGAGTACAGCATCCTCGGGCCAGTGTTGGCCACATTTGACCTGCACATAGTAATGTGTGGGTCTACCGCTGCTGCCGACATCTGCCCAGTGACTGCAAACTGTGTTTTTTCTATCTTTCCTGAGCAGTACAGGGAACGTGAAGCCATACGACTTTGCCTCAAACACTTCCGGCAGCGACATTACATTGAGGCGTTTGAGGCCTTGAAAAAGAAAACGAAAGTTTCTTTGGAGCACCCAGTCATTACAGAACTTCATGATTTGCTAGTGAGTGGATAATATTCTGTTTTAATAGAGCTCTTGAAGGATATGCACTTTATATCAGTAACAATACGGTCTTGAACCATTGAATAGGAGTAGGTTATACAGCCTTTTACATGGGTAACCCTTGATTTATATTCAAGTTAATCTAGTAAAGTCTCCCAGTTTTTTGCATCATTCCAGTAATTAATGTTGTTTTCCTACCTTTAAATAAAGTTTCATGGATAAAGTTTCATGCATTCAATCAAGAACAACACGTTTGTTAGTTGAAGACTGTTCAAGCATAATGATCGAGTTATTGCGCATGTAAGCTATGAAGGCTTTCACATTTGGGCATCTGGGTATGGACCAAGAGAAGCTGTCGCAGACAGATGTCTTAAGTCCATGTGCATGTACTGGTATGAAGATTTACCTTAGTCCATTTAGCAGGAGATGGATCGACCATGATAATGAAAAGGGGTAGTGCCAGATTAGCTTGGTGCCATCAGGCACAAAGCTAATCTGGCACTACTCTTGAATTATCATGGTTGATCCATCTCCTGCAACTGGTACATCGTCATTAGGTGATGCCTCCAGAATTTATGAATGTGGCTGTGGGATTAAAAAGGTTAAGCTCATTTTGCTTTGACAGGTCACCGGTGGAGATTATGAGGGATGTGAGAAGGTCATCACCAGAGCATGTGAAGGTAAACTCACACATTCAATGCCCCCTTGTCCAGACCCTTTGATATATATTGACATGAGCTTCAATTCAATTGAATTAAAAAATCTTTATTGTTCATTAAATATATTAGTATAAAATGGAAATTTATCTTCGGCTCACGAACATGAACAAGCAATTAAGGTTGTAGGACACACCTCTTTCGCGCATCTTTTCTGCGCATTTAGATACCGCTATCTTGCGTCTGCCGTGACCTGAGACTAGAGGTCACCGAAAAAACCGCCGTACGGCAAGTCGTATTGCAAACAAGCTCAATTTATCGATAATTGACAAAAGATATATACTGTCTGAAATAGGTGTGTAAGCTGACTGTTTCTATGCATAAAATGTTTTGTTTCCTCAGAAATAAGATACTTTTGCATAAGTTGCGACAAGTCATCGAGCGTCAGTGGTAACGCATAACCATTTTTCAGAAGAAGAAAAAAAAAAATGATCGGGCCAACCGAACGGGAGCCAGGAAAACAACAAAATCTCTTCACAGCAGCAAGAAAAAGGTAAACTAAAGTAGAAAAAGTGGTTGGTGGTGTATCTGAATGGTTTTCATACTCTTTAAGAAAAAAAAGTTTTATGCACCGCCGTGAGATGTCACCTGCACGGCGTAAAACCCCAATAGCTAACTGTCCTTTTATGCATGGAAATTTACAGCCTACCTGCAATGAAGAAGACTACATTTTATTGTGGGTTGACAGGGGCATGCATTCCATGTATGTCAGTCACCACCTGGAAGTAGAACATTTCCATACATTCTCAGAGAGCCTATACTAATACGGTGGAAGGAATGTAGTCCACATTGTAGTGATATTAAACCAGTGCTAGTGCTTATTATTTAGGAAAACGTACTGTGTGTAGTAAAAAGTCCTGCTAAGGGAGAATTTTGCATTACTAACTCGGTAACTGCTTTCAGTACTTAGTAACTTAGTTTTCTCATCCATTCTCTGTCATATAAAGGCTATATTACAGATTAGGAGATAGGTCCAGCATTTTTTTAGTTCAAGGATGGTGCCAGAATAGCTTGGCGGATAATACGCCAATCTATTCTGGCACCACCCTTGAACTATCATAGTCACATTTATTTCAAGCAGTGGGTGTATCAGGATTAAAAGGGTTACCTAGTAAAACGCTACTATGACTGAAACCCTAATATTTGTTGACTACCATTTTGGATGACCGTAGAATGTGTGAAAAATACAAATTTGACTAGAACAAAAGCAAGCCTTTATGTTGAGACTCGTGACACTTATTTCAGCTACCTTTTGGAAAGGTCACACAGGTTGTGAATCAGTTATGTGCATGAGGCTTACAGACGTGACTTTGCCATTGTAGTTTGTTCTTTGCCGTTTATACAGTTTTTGTCGCATTTATTTTGAAAGTAATAATCTGCCCCTGCATTTAGTTCACGCAAAGTGAAATTGTCATGCTGCCGAACAACACAGTAATAATCATGTATTTCATTTCAGGCTAATACTGCTGTTGACCTCTCGCTGTGGAGTCTCAGTACTTTCACCCAGAGTACATACTTGCAAACAAGCGCAGAAGTATGACGCCTACACCAACTGACCAAGGTCACACTCACAGCTCAAGTGAAGTGAGGGAAGGTGACACGTATTCTCCTGGACTCAAGGTAAATCATACCAGTAGATCTGTGATGAGAATCAGGTGCAGAACACAACACAACTATGGTGTGAATGAACACATCATACTGTAATGCCTTCTTTCATTGGCTCATGTGCGAAGCAAGTGTAAGGCTATGTTCTGGGCCATTGGTCATCCATGGTAAACTTTAATGTTGGCATTTTCTCTGAGACTATTCAAACCACAGTCTTCAAACGTAGCCGAAGGATACTTTGTGGCAAGATCTTTCTTACTCTTAGCCTACCAGTTTGAGTTCAGGCCAAGGGTCAAGAGAAATCAAGAAATAGGTAAAAAAAAAATAGCCATATTTTGACAAAAGATATTTTTTCTCAAATACTATTCACAACTGTACATAAGCCAGCCCTTTACTTATGCTTAGACTCATGGCACTTAAATTTCAGTCACCTGTTGGAAAGGTCACACAGTTCAGATTAAGAAAATGATCAGTTTTAAATGCACACGAGCGATCCAGGCTTCACCATTGTTGTTTGTGGTGTTCACAGTTTATTTCACATTAGTTTGAAGGTAGTAATGTGTAAACTAAATGTAGGGACGAATTGGGTGGGTGGGGGGGGGGGGGGGGGGAACACCCCCCACCGGCCCTGAATTGTTTATAATGCTATAACAAAGTCCCTGTTTGTGGAGTTTTGAACCGACCCACCCTGAAATAAGATCAGAAGTGAAATTGCCATGCTGCCGAATAACACGATAATAAACATGTATTTCATTTCAGGTCAGTGCTGCTGTTGAAGTCTCACTGCAGAGTCACGCCCAGAGGGTATACTTGCAAACAAGCACAGAAGTATGACGCCTACACCAAGAAGAGGCAAGAGCTAGTCAGGTCATGTTGCTCAAAGGAGAAGGCCACAGCTAAAAGCAGGCAATTCCAGTTCCAGCGGATCAACTAAAGTGAGAAAAGGCGAAACTTATTGTCCTGGACTCGAGGTAAAGCATACCGATTGATTTGTGAATAGAATCAGGTTCATAACAAAACACAACTGGTTGGAATAAACACATCACACTGTAATGCTTTCTTTCATTTTGAAGATGGTGTAGTACTAGTACTAGCATTCTCAACAACACCGAATGCTAAAATCACTTGCTGTCAACAAGTGGCACCTTATTGCATTTGATTTGAAAACTAGAGGGTTGGGCAAGTCTGCAAATACTGTCGTTTTCTTTAATAAGCACTTAGTGCATACAAAAGGACTAGAAAACTCTGAATACTACCCATTTGGTCCAGTGTGTGCTGTTGCTAAACAGCAATGCGTTGTGTCCTGTTTGAAACAATTTCTGCAAGTTACACTTTGAATATTGATGCTGATTCTAGATATATGTATACACCCTTTGTGGTCATTTCAAGCTCAATGGCGTCTAATTTTTGGCGCACGTGTGATAGCAAAAGTAAGTGTTTGTAATGGGTTGTCCGTCAACTGTCTGTTATCTGTGGGAAACTTTAACACTGGCATTTCCTTGAAGACTATGCAAGCCTCAGACTTCAAACTTGGCACAAGGGTACTTTGTGGTAAAATAATTCTAAACATACCAATTTCTGTGACCTTTCAAAGGTCATCTCAAGTAGTATTTTCAACTTCAAACTCAAACTTGCTATGGAGATACCACATGATAAGGGTGACAAAAGTTAGTTTCGGGTAGAGTTGTAGTTTTTATCAATGTTTTTGCAAACTTTTCAATAACATTTGGCATGATGATAACACTTTTCTGTGCATACTAATGTAATCAGCCCCTCACAGAGGTCAAGGGTCACAGAGGGTTGACAAATGTGTGAAAAATGAAGGGATTTGGAAAAAAAACTCAGGTTTCACTGGTACAAAATCCAGCCCTATACTTATGTTTAGACATTTTCAGAGACCTGTTGGAGAAGTCAAGCCAAAGTCAAAAAGGTCAGACGTATTATGTGGATTAGTCATACACTTGAACCATAAGGACATTGCCTTTCTTGTTCATGTTCTGACTACTGTCATATTATGCATGTATGTACTTTGTATAAATACTTGCAAACATATATGCAAGCAATATGTGCATGTCAAAACTTTTTTTGATACAAAATTATCTTTTGCAGGTTGCGAAAGATAAGGGAAGAAGAGTTCAGCGGGTACATCTCTCCGCGATGGCCAACCGACGAGAAGGCAAAGGAAGTGAACTGATTGTCCTGTGTAGGAGGGCAGACGTCCTGTTATTTTGATGTCCATCCACCAGGCTGGCCACAATGTCAAGGTTTTGGACAGTCACATCATTCGCAATGCAGCAAAAGCCTGTGCCTTACTGCCTGAGGTGATGCATAGCCATATATTAGGAGAAGGGCAAGCAGGCTTTAGGCCTGGCTATTCAACTGCAGACACAACAGCAGTGGGGCAGTGACAACAAAGTGACAATGACAAAACTCGAGAACATAGAAATAAAGAGGGAGTGTTTCCATAAGCCTGACATAGAAGCAGCAGGGCGACAAAATTGTAACGTGCAGTCGAGCAGTTCAGGGGCTATTGTACAGTGATGGGGGTGTGCTTTGTGTGTTTGTTTCTTCAAAAACATTACCGATGACATGACTGAATGGAAGTGTCTACTACTTACTCATTCTAGCCTAAGAGCCAGTTGTGTTAAAACACAACCCGGGAGGCACTCGGGGAACCCCGAGGGGACCAAGAGTTGTCTCCCTATACCCACCACCCGGAAGCCGGGTACCCATAATCCCTCAGTCTAGTCTACTTAGGCGCACGATTCGGTCGTCTTGCGCTCTGCTCTAGCCTACGGACTTGGTTTTTCGACCGGTTCGCTGGTTTCGGACTTGCTGTTTGGGATGAAGAGCGGGAGATAGGATCGTTTCGTCAGCCCTGCCGGTGCTGCTGCGTGGCTTTCTCGTCCCCACTGCTTAGCGCCTACGCTTCGACCTCTGGTGAGCTGTCCGGTGAGCTTCGCCGGTCGTGCCAGGGGGTTTTGGACGTCTCCCCCCGTTCCCCTTCGGCGGAGAGGTAAGGTAGCGGGGTTGACCCTCGGCCGGTTCCCAGGCTGGGCACTGGTTTGTGCAGGTACGAAGTTTTTCATCTTCTTCTCACTGTAATTGCGCACCCACTCACTTTCGGTGAGTCGTAGCGAAGTTTCCTACGCATTTGTACCTTGGGTGTGGAGAATTCTTTTACTCCATGGCCTGATTAGCTGAGTGGCACAGCTTGGGTCACGCCTTGTCATCGCGTAGTTTGTTCGGTACCAGCGCCTGTTCTGGCCCCTTTCTGTTTTCGCTTGCGGGATGTTTGTATGGATACGGGTGATGAATTAAGCGCACGCTCGCATACGCAGGCATACGCTGTGGACAAGTGCTCATGTACATTAGAGAGTGGATATACGTTCCGGCGGGCAGCTTGGGGGTTTACGCTCCTTGGCTGGGCGGGCCCCTCGTGACATGTCCACATAAAGTGGTGATTTACTGCCCCAGATGTTTTTCTTGTCTTGGTTGTCATTGCGTATTGAGTTGTACAGCATGCGGCTGGTGTTGTTTTTTTCCACACACGGTCACCCTTAGTAATGATGTTGGGACCTGACTCCTTTTATGACAGGGTTTGGTACATATGTTGTTGCTCACCTTAGCGCTTGACGGCGGTGAATCTACCTCGTTACTGCACTGCTAGATTGCAGACGTGCAGTTTGGTACCTCGCTTCCGTCATGACGTATTCGTCTTTTGTGTACATATGTTGTTCCCTCACCTTAGCGCTTGGCGGCAGTGGGCCTACTTGCTTACTGCCCGGCTAGCTGTAGGCGTGCAGTTTGGTACCTCGCTTCTGTCATGACATGTTTGACTTTTGCTACATATGTTGGTTGCTCACCTTAGTGCTTGATGGCAGTGAGTCGACCTTCTTACTGCACTGCTGGCGTGCAGGCTTCACAGTCTGTTACCCCGCTTTGGTGCTTGTGTGTTTTGTTGTTACGAAGGCTACCTTTCGTGGCTTAGGCCCACAGGACTCGCCCGCAGGCCTTCGGGTGTGTTATCTGTTGCAGGGAGGTGCTACCCATTCACACAGATGACAGTGGCTAGTTCAGCCCCCAGGGGTCTTTCGCCACTGCACCGGATGCCCCGCCGACCAGGCTTGCGTTGCAAGCGATTGGCACCGGTTTTAGGCGCCTTCCGGACAATGCGGGTTTCCGCATGACGACGGACTGACCTGGGGGAGAAGCCACACCGGATGTCGACTAGTGCGCGAGCGTGGGTCGTGGAGGCCGCTGCCAGGGGGAGCGCACGTGAACAGCCTCTGGCAAGACCCGCTCGGTAAGACAATTACGCACACGTCCGACTTCTTGGACGTGGCAGTACACTACCACCTTGAGAGGACAAGCAGCTTCTCGGCTGTAAGCACCAGCCCGGCTGCTACTGGTAGGTGTGTTCATGTACAGGCAGCGCCCATTGGGACTAGGCCTGTCTTCCGACGCGGGAGGTGCCGCCTACCACATTGGGATGATTGTGTCACCTGGCCTCAGCAGCGCGGATGGCAGCATTGTAGCGTCTGCAGGCGGGAGCGACCTATGCTGTTGGTGCTTGAAGGATCCCGTTCCGCACCGATGAAGAGGGGCATGCTGATGTCCTTCACGCAAGGCGTATGTTCGGGTGGCCGTCGGACAACCACTAGTTCGGGTCTCCTATGCGCAGGATGTATCCTTGGCACCGGTCGCTTGAGACCAGGACGTCCCTGTGGGAGCCCCACACCGGGTTCAGTGGACTAGTGCACGAAGTGGGCCTGGATCGATGAGGCCGCTTCCAGGAGGGAGCGCGCCCGGACTAAGCCTTCCAAGAAGCCATGTCCACTATCGGTCCCACTTGTCTCCAAGAAAGCCCGCGGGATCCCGCTGGGGGTCCCCCTTACCGGCAAGAAAGCCCGCCTCCCTCGGAGCCCGGCTCAGAGTCATTCACGTGCACGTCCAGGGACTCTAGTAAGGATGCTCGTCTCCAAGGAAGCGGAGACTACTATCGACACAGTTCCAGGCCACCTTTTGAGGGTACTCGTCCCGCTCGCGCTGCGCGGCGCCAGAGTGGGGACCACTATCGGCACCGTTGGATGCTCTTCCTCTACGGATCGCCTCATTGGAGTGACCCTTACGCCGCTCCAGGTCTACACTCCGCTCACTTTCCTCTGCTGGCGTGCATAGGAGTTGCCGTTCTTCACGTCCCTCCAGAGATCCTGTAGACACTCGCCGAGTGCCCTCATGTTTTGTCTGTTGCATTGGCCTGGTGACCTGCAAACAATGCGGAGGCTTCCGGTGGCCGTCGGATATCCATACAGTCTGTCTCCTGTGCGCTGGGTGTGCTTCTGACCACACTTGTGACGTCTGTGCTACCTGGCCGGAGCTGCGATGGTCTGATCTCTGGAACTTTTTTAGGAGGGAGCCTCCTACCCTCTCGGGTACTTGAAGATTGCCGAGACGCCTTCCGCTGTGCCCCCGGCACCGGACGTGCGAGACCAACTGGATCCGACACAGAACACGCCACTGAGTAATCGAGGGATTAGCACACAGAGTGGGAGTTCGACCGTCAAGACCGCCTCCGTTAGAGAGCGCGCCCGGACACAGCTGGTGGAAAGAACCCGCCTCTCCCAAGAGCCTGGTTTGGTGGGACGCTCGTGGTGTCCCTCCTCCACCGTCGTTCCCCACTCGTCTCTGAGGAAGCCGCCGGGATTCCGCTGGGGGTCCCCTGGCCGGCAAGATACCCGCCTCTCCCAAGAGCCTGGTTCACAGAGACATACACACACTCGTCCGGAGCCTCCTGGTTGTGAAGAGCGTAGACACAGGGATTCTACTCGACGTTATCGCTCTCCCTCGCAAGATCATAGGAGGACCTTCCCGCTCGGGTGCTTGGAGATTTCCGAGACGCCTTCCGCTGTGCCTCCGGCACCGGACGCGCGAGACCTACTTGATCCGACACAGAAGACGCCACTGAGTATTCAACGGATTAGTGCACAGAAACCCGCCTCTCCCAAGAGCCTGGTTCGTTCCCCACTCGTCTCTGGCCGCAGGGGTCCCCTTGCCGGCAAGCAACCCGCCTCTCCCAAGAGTCTAGTGCACAGAGACTTACACGCACTCGTCCGGAGCCTCCTGTTGGCGAAGA
Source organism: Semisulcospira habei (assembly GCA_036245525.1). NCBI lineage: Eukaryota > Metazoa > Mollusca > Gastropoda > Semisulcospiridae > Semisulcospira > Semisulcospira habei. Next base: position 156,503,673 of record BTPG01000003.1, read on the forward strand.
TCGTAGGCGCCGGGATTCTACTCACCGTTGTCGCTCGGCTTCGCACGATCGTAGGAGGACCTTCTCCACTCATCGTTCGACGGATCAGGACTCCCTCGACTCAGACGGGTTTCGCCTTCTTCGCGTTCCCCATCTCGTTCGGACTCCCGTTCGTCCCGTTCCTCTTCCCTTCGACCGGCCACTTCCCCTTCCCTCGTCCTCTCCGTTCCGCTCCTCCTCGTCGCAGCCGTTCTCCTCGTCGGGACCCGCCTTCGGCTCTCAGGAGACCCTTGGCGCGTCGCTCCGTCTTTCGCTTTCCCCTTCGGAGGGAGTCGTCGACCTCTGCGGTTCGCCGTCAGCGGGATTCCTTCCCTCGGAGCCCTCCTCGGTCGCCGGTTCCAGACAGCGGGACTTCGACACCCTGAGTTTGACGGCTGACGACCCCTCGGACTGGTTGCTCGGACGCCTCAGCCGTTCTCCTCTCCCTCTTCTTCGGCTTCCAGTGCTGCGGTTCCGGCAGACCTGTTCTTCTGCGCGGATTGACACTCGGCCGGCGCTGGACGGGACATCCAAGCTCTTCGCCGCCGCCCTGCTGCGGAAGTTTGCCCGGCATCGCCACCGGACTCACTGGGGGTTCTCATCCATCGTGGACACTGGGGAACCAAGGCGCAGCCCCTTCTCCCTGACGTCTAACCATCTCGACAACTTTAGTTGGGCACCCGGGGGGTGCCGGACTTCGGACAGGTGGTACCGCTTGGCTGTGCTCGTGGCGGAGGACCTAGCCACTACACGGAGGCGGATCTACGCACCTTAGTCGTCTCTAAGCCCGGCTGCTCACGCTACGCTTCCTACTTCCGTGATTCTTCTCGAGGTCCAACCCTCCGACCTGCGGACTTCGCGGACAAGAGCGTGCTTAGCTTGGATCCGACGCGGACTACTAGGCCTTCTTCTTCTGCTCGTGGGAGGAAGGATAGGTCACAGGAGCTTCTCCTCTCCGACAACGCGACAGCGGAGGGTACTTTCAGGATCAGGGCAGCTGGCAATCCTCTGACCACTGCGTACCCCCTACCCTGGTGCTTGGGGAAAGAACTTCATCTCCCTCCGTGCGTGACCCTACCTGGACCTACGGTAGATCTGGGCCAGTCTTCCCCGGTGGGACCAGTGGCTACACACGGAATGCACCAGGACACCTTCGGAGGATCGGCGCATGACCAGGATGATCCTGTGGAGGGTCTCCACAACGATTTCAGTGGACTAGGGCACAGGGTGGGGTTTTGACCGACGAGGCTGCTACCCGGACGGAGCGAGCCCGGACACAGCTTTTGAGAAACAGAGAACTCGCCTCACAGAGCCCAGTTCAGAGAGTCGCGCTTGGCGACGTCCCACGTCCAATCTCGGTACCCACTCGTCTCCAAGTAAGCCGCCGGGATCCTGCTGGGGGTCCACTTGCCGGCAGATAACCCGCCTCTCCTCGGAGCCCGGTTCGGAGAGACTTACACGCGCTCGTCCGGAGCCTCCTGTCGACTCCCCTCGTGAGGAGTCATCGCATGCTACGTCTTGCCCTTGCAGCCATACGGCGCCTGAGGGATGTTGCCATGGTGGATTGGTTAACGAGCTTCAGGAGCTACGACTCGCCCAGTCTGCCTACAGTTCGAGGGAACAATTACGTACAGCTCCTCTCGGGCCATACCTTACCTGGACCGCCGCGCCTTTGGTCCACGGGTTCACCTTGCGCCCGCTTACGGGGCGCTATTCCACCAGGAGACCACATAGCAAATCCCTGTACAAGCCTCACGTGTGCCTATGACATAGCCGTTCGCTACGGACGCGCTCGCCTCTTTGCCGGTTCCGGCACCACTGACGCTACTTGCCGGACGTTCTTCCTGGCTCAGCTCAGTCATACGTTCTGAATCACAAGACCCCTCCCTCAGGGAGGTTGGAGGCTACAGGTACGTTATCAAGGCACTTGCATGGCCACGAACGTCCCATTCGTCAGGGACTGTACTGTCGTACAACTTCGTGGCTACCGGAGGCTGGCGGGCAGGATGACTGCGCCCGCCTCGATCTGGTGGGGGCGTTTTGCGGGGAGCACAACTCCCTCCTGGCGCCTCGGCGCCGTAGGTATTCACCTACCTAGGGTCGTCGGGAGTTTGCGTTAGGGAGGACGGCCCTTGGGCCCTAAGGTGTGCTGGAGCGCGGCACCCACCTCCTCTTCGCAATTCTTCCATTCAGTCATGTCATCGGTAATGTTTTTGAAGAAACAAATTCATTTTTCTTTAAAAGGTATTTTTTCGAAAAATACTTACCGATGACATGACTCAAACGACCCTCCCACCTGCCCCGCTTGCCGCTGGTGCGCTAAGTATCCTGACTGAGGGATTATGGGTACCCGGCTTCCAGGTGGTGGGTATAGGGAGACAACTCTTGGTCCCCTCGGGGTTCCCCGAGTGCCTCCCGGGTTGTGTTTTAACACAACTGGCTCTTAGGCTAGAATGAGTAAGTAGTAGACACTTCCATTCAGTCATGTCATCGGTAAGTATTTTTCGAAAAAATACCTTTTAAAGAAAAATGAATTTTCATACAACAACGTGACAAAGCGATTTGACACCCATGTTGTAATTTGTAGTGCAGTAAAAAGGTGAAAAATATCTGTATTTTGACCAAACAGATGTTTTCTCAAGTATACACAACTTCAAACCCAGACTTGGTACAAGGTGGTAAGAACTTTTCATGCATACTAATTTCGTATGCATGAAAGGTCAGAAAGGTCAAGGGTCACAAGAAATCGGGAAATAGGTACAAGATAGCCATATATTGCCCAAAGATGTTTTTTTTTTCCAAGTATTCCTAACTGTAACCCTAAACTTGGTAAAGAGATACCTGATGGTAAGACCTTCCTATATGCATATTTATTTGGATGACCCCCTCAGAAAAGTTACTTTTTGTCACTCTCCTGTCATGTCGCGATTTGGAAACGCAGCTTAATATGTATTAGTTTTTGATTATCCAAGGAAAACCCTTTACTGACAATGTGTTCATTTTTCAAAGACATTTCATCATATGAACAGGTCTTTTTTGTGACAAGTTCCTAAATACTGGCATACATCAGTCATTCAAAATATGTACTCCACAGCTGACACTTATGGGGTAGGAAACAGTGGTACAGATAGATTTTGTGCAGCATCGGTGTGAGACAAGGAGAAAACTTATCACTGCTCCGCTTTGCATGATTCAAAATGATATACAGGGTTCATTCTGAAAATGGTCATTGGCCTCAGAGTATAAAACCCATGGGTCCTTTCTGAAGAGGGGATGTGCGGAAATATAGAAACGTGGGGATGTATATTTATGTCATTAAACCCTCAGCTTAAAATGTTGTGCAAATGTGGACTTGCTCAATGAAAAACGCAATACTGCTCAAGAGTGAGTTGACCATGCAGTTCTTGCATTACCCTCCAGCTGTCACAGCAGATTTAAGTGGTTGGGTGATAACTGATCATAGGCATATGATATGTACTGTACTTTGTGTTTGTTTTGTTTTTTTCTTCCACTGTCAATCATTGACTTTCAGCTGTGTGGCTTTACTTATCGTATCAGAATTGCTAACCACATGGTTCATTTCACAAGTTTTACAGATGTACTGTACATGACACACGCCAGCAAACAGAATGACCTGACTATGATCCGTGTCCATACAAGTCTCCGTAGGCATGCACACAACTAAAAATGACATCAGCTCCACTTTTCTCCCAAATAGCTTGTATAAAGTCAGCACTTTGTCAATGTAAATGTGAATAATGTTACATGTAGTTGAAATATGTTCTGCAGTAAAGCTGTATTTTGAGGGGGAGCTGGGTGGCTCGGTGGTAGTGTGTTTTTGTTTCCTTATAATTTGTAACCAAAAACTGCTGGGAAACTGAGATTCAGCTAGAGAGATAGGTACATCCACTACCAATCTGTTTACAAACATCTTTCAACCAGAGATGTTCATCGACCTGCTTTCACGGAGACACCAAAGGAACATGTAGCATTTCTTGCAGCAGGTATATTAAAACAAATTCACATCAATTAATGTTTGTAGATGATGCCAGTAAAAATAAAAAATAAAAACTGTCTGTGACAACACTCTTTGGTGTGCTTTTTCATCAGTGAAGCTGTGAATGATTGAATGAATGTAAACATGTAATGTAAACATTCTCACACAATGCCTGGCTGAAAAAATGAATGAACAAATGTACTGAGGTAACCAGTGTGCATTTTTATCCAAGACTGAATCCGGTTGGTTGGTTTATGGTTTAACATTCACATTCCCACAGTGATGATAATCGCATATTTAAAAAATAAAAATAAAAAAATACCACGCATTAAATTTTTTTTTGCTTTGGGTTTAAAGTGTGTTTGTTTCATTTAGCGAAGTAGAAAATGTATGGGTTTCAAATGTGAGCAGGAAAAAAAAGTCACCATGTACGGGACTCGAACCCTGGTCACCTGCGTGGCAAAAACAATACCTTACCACTGCACTAACTAAATTACTAAGAACCCGCTCGTGCATTTAATTACTTATAGATAAACGTTTTCATCCCGTATCTGCCGTTGTTGTTTGTTCCAGTTTACTGTCACAAATAGTGATCGAGGACTAGCAGTTTGGGCGTAGTTTGCAACAGTTTGGGCGTAGGTTTTCCCTTGTAGGTTTAAAATAGTCGTTTTCCCATCTTTCTCATGCGTGCTTGTGACCGGCTACGGCGGAGATATGATCTGCCGGAAGTCAGACATCGCTTGTATCCCTTATTGAATACGCACTCGAAAACGACCCAAAGTGCCAAATTTTGTGCGGGACCCCATATTTTCTTCATAATCAATGTGATAGTTATAACATAAAGTACGACTTTATCGAATAAAAGGGCCTGAGCAATTGCCCAACATTGCAAACACTTGTAATGTTATTGATAACATCCGAGCAATTTGCGAATTTACAACATAAACTTTTCTCGATTGCACTTAGAATTCCAATTATCAGAACACACTTTTTTTACGAGAAAATACTAACATACTTTATGAAGTGACCAAAATGCTTCTTTATCATTTTAACACACTATTCGATAAATTTTTATTGTGTTCTGAAATCAGCTATTTTGCGTGTTTTCGCTCATGGGGTAGGTCACGCAAAAGGCTAAAACTTACAAATATGCCCGGGACCATGGGTCTTTCAGGGTGGCAATAGCCTCCAGACTCAATAAGGCTCTCAAAAAACCCTATAAGCGGCAGTTTTCAATTAAAAAATGTAGGTATAGTATACAACCTTAAACACATATTTTCTGCGTCTGTAAGGATTCATCTTAGTCAAAAAGATGCTTTTAGCCATTTCTTCATTTACATCACCCCTGTGATTATAGAAGAGAGGTAAGTACAGCAGAACCTGGTTTGAGCAACCAACTCTTTTGCAAGAATAAAGTGGTCTGAAAAGACAGGTGCTGTCTTTACAGAAGTCTTGAAAGGCATCTGGACAGGTACTCTCTTAACCCATATCATACTGAGGCTAAAAGCTTCAAATTTGTATACTGCCATATATGCAAGCTACATTATAGTACTTACAGATAAGAATATAGACCAATGGCTTTAGTTCAAGGGTGGTGCCAGAATAGCTTGGTGCCTAGAGGCGCCAAGCTATTCTGGCACTACCATAGAACTATTTTGGTCAAACTTATTTTACACAGTGGTGTATTCTGAATGATAAGGGTTAAGGAAGTCATGAAGGGCGAAAAGTATCCTCTGACATTAAAGACCATCATTTAGGTGTCCACAGCCAGGATGATCCTTGAAGGCCCACTACCCCCTTAACTGTTCAAAGATACACTTCTGTAACAGATGGTTATGAAACGCTACACACAGGTCTAGTTAGGGTTCATTTAGACACAGGAGAATCCAGTTCAGCACATCATCTTTCTATCAAGTAACCTGACAGTGACTCCACTTCATTCTAGAAATACAATGCTGTCACTGAGAGAAACAGCTACAAATAGACTGACACGTTATCGGCAGTGCAGAATAAATAAATGTGATTATGCATGTGCTTTTGCTGCGTGTCCAAACTGCTGTTAACGTTCATTAGGTGTGTCAACAAAGCATAACAAACACAATTGGTGCTGAAATGTGTCTTCAGATTTATGCATAATGGTACTTTAATGACAAGTGATTTCTGAATAAGTGTGATCATTCAAAGCAGGTACTGCTGTACACAGAAACTTTGTAAAAATGTTTTTGTCATTGTTTTTCTGAAACATGTTTCTTTCTTTGTTGGTTATTTTTGTGCCATTAATTTTACTTGTATCCGTCCCTCGATAGGTCCAGATTCTGTGATTTTGGACCGTACAGCTATAAGCTGTGAGGTCCAGAATCACAGACCAGCACATATATTTACGTTTAAACCCCTTCACTGCTGCTAAAAATGTGAACACCACCCAGCTGCAAGAGGTATAGATCCTCATGAGCCCCTGCAGTTGCGGGGGCTCATGAGGATCTGTACTTCTTGCTGAAACCACTGTGTAACCATGCTTCATTGACGGCTGGAGATCTTTGATGTTGTATTTACAATGATTTGAAAAACGCTTGGGACCACTGGCAGTGAAGCGGTTGAGCAGTCTGCTCCATGTAAGACTTGGAGTGCTATAGTTTGCTGGTACGTCAGTTTATCAATGTTGTCTTGCCTCACCTGAGACTTCCTACCTTTCCTTTCACAATCTGTGTGAGTAGACACAGATAACAGAGGTTTTCCATTGCCTGTTGTAACGGTTAGTAAAGGAATAACTCTCCTGCATGCAATGGAGAAGAAGAGCAGAAAAGTCCTCCATTTAACTCTGAGACGTGCTGCCTCTGGATACGTGGCTTATGCCGTGTATCCGGAGGCGGCATGTCTTGAATGAGTTCAGAAACTTCTTGATTTTTAAGTTAGCCCTATTGTCCAGCATTATTGTGTGGTATGCCAGTAACATTTATAAAAGAGATATTGCAAAATATTAACCTTTTGCTGCCTGGAGTACGTTGCTTTAAAGTATGCTATTGTATTCCAGATGGTATGTTTGATCAGTACATCAGTCAGCAGGACTACAAGCCCATGTGGACACCCATTGAGCCGGTCTCGGGAAGCAGTAAGTTACACTTTCATTTTCTCAAAGTCATTACCGACGGCATTACTACTAGGAATGCTTTGCTTAGCTTAACAATAATTATTAGCCCCAAAAACTCGTGTACCTGATGACAGGGGAGGCAACCACAAGGGGTGTCATTACCAGGATCCCCCGAGTGGCCTCCACTGCCTCCCTATCCAGTGGCGCGCTCACCGTTTCCCGTCAGTCTCTTCGCTTAGCTCACCAGGACAGGCTGTGTGCACTTCGGGTGCTCCGGCTGTGGATGACCCCACCCGGGTCTGCCCTGGGGGACTTGGGTGGGGTTAACTACTTTTTAGTTCCCAGGGTCACCTTGGTCAGCCCCACAGGGTGGGTTTTCCTTTCTATTCTGGGGCATGTGTTTCTGTCTACCCTTTATCCATTCACCTGTATTTGCCTTTTTAAAACTCTCCCTACTGTCTGCACTGCCTGTAGCTCTTGATATTGGATGTGTGTTGCTAAATGGTCTTAGCTTTATTTAGACCCCATGTGTTAGGTTTATTTAACGTATTGGACCGGCTGGCGACATACATTCAATGTTCTTTTGGGGTTTTTTTCACAAGCAGTGCAGGCACGTCCTGAGAAAGTCTTGTTGCTGTCAGGACGTTAAGCAATGTACAATCAATCAATCAATCCGCCTGTGGATGGTTCTGGACGTGTGGTGCATTGTGTTTGTGCTTGGATTACCTACGTGTTCTGTGGATTATTTGGTGTTGAGTTTTCTGTGGGATTACCATTTTGAGCCATGGCAAGGTAAAACAGCGGTTACTGCTTCCAGCCGGGTACGACCGGTCAGCGGCGGTGACCGGGCGATGATGTATGCAAGCCGACCCTGGAGCTCGGTTCCTCTTCGGAGGGTCCCCGCTTCTCGCCGGTCTTCTTCTGTCCTTTGTTACATTGCTTAGGTACGGACCTGCACCAAGTGTGGCGCCTTCCAGTGGCCTAGCGACAGCCATGATGTCTGCCTACCATGCTCGGGCTGCTGCTCCGATCAGACAGGCGACAGTGCGTGACGTGGGAGGAAGAGAGATGGTCACAGCTGTGGGCGTTTTCCCGGAGGGATAAACAGGCGCCTTACACACAGCTGACGAACAAAGCAGCATCGACGACCATGAAGGGAAAGGCAGAGTCATACTGGTTGGTGCCTCGGGCAGCGCTGCCCCGCCCTGAGCAGATGAATGAGCCTAGCAGCAGCGATCGGGGCTTGCCCCACATTCGGACCTGACACCAAGAGCTCCACCCCGCCTTGTAGAGGCCCGGGACATGCTCGACCGCCAGTGATGGGGTTCGCCCCTAGGCATGTGTCGGCATATGGAGCTCGGTCCCCCCGCAGTAAAGATGTTGGGCCAGATTCACCCCCCAGGTGAGGGACAGAGAGAGAGAGAGAGCCCAAGTGGGGGACCCACCACCCTCTGAGAGGCAGGACCAGCGCCATCACCGAGCCGCGTCTAGATGCACCTCTCAGGGAGGGACAGGAAAGATAGCCACAGAACGCACACAAGAGGTCGGCATATGGAGCTCAGGCATCTCGCAGTAAACAGAGGGCGAGATTTCAGTCATGTGAGACACAGAACACACGCAAGAGCTCCACCCCGCCTCGTTGAGGCCCTGGATATGCAAGACCGCCCTCAACGGGATTCGTCCCCTGGGTACGTGTCGGCAGATGGAGCTCAGGTCACTTGCAGTAAGGCGGAAGGCGAGATATGAGTCTCAGACAAGCAAGGTTTTGGGACCGGGACCCTCCATCAGGACGGTCATGCGGTCAACCGAACCAACTGACGGGGCGTGCTTCCCCATCATGTTTGGACAGGGAAATGTTATGGAGACCGAAGCTGTCCCTATAGAGGATGGGCATTCGGTCATTAGAGCCAGCCGACGGGAGGTGCTGCCCCGTCGCAATTGAACCCCCAGGATACCTCTACCACGCCTTAGGAGCATGGAGAGGGACACCGGCTTCAGGGTCCCGAGTCGAAGAGTGGAGCCACAGACGAGAACAAACTCGCAGGGCAGATCCTCCATGTCCGAAGCACTATTGGGAGGCACTGATTCGGTCAGCAGCCGTCGAGAGGTGGTTCATTCGTCGAGTGCAGCCTCCTGGAACGCCACCCTGCCAACCACCCACCCACACTCCGCCCTAGGAGGTAGAGAGAGACTCACAGTGGCCATGGCCCTGCATCACGGGGGACGAAGTCTACATGTTCGTTAGGGCGACTACATCAGCTGGGGACAGGGCACTACAGATGCCTAACGCCAGGGAACGTCTTCATTTCCCCCTCTGCCTCTCTGACCAGCGGACAAGCTCGGGTACGGCGCAGCGGCGGATCTCTTTGTGACACCAAGCATCAGAGGCGCCCTCCAGGAGCAGCCGATCTTCCGACCAGATCTTCAAGGGCTGATCTTCCTCAGGGAAACGACAGCCTTGACACCGGCGCCGGGACGACGGAGATGGCAGTGACAGGACGGAATCTCCCTCCCTTTCGCACACGACCTCGGCCGGTGGGACAATGGAGCAAGCGCAAACGCATCAACACAGTGTGGCCCGCACTCTTTCCGAGTGGGAGCAGCGTCTCACGGGTCAGGATCCTCGTAAGTGGACGAGGGATCAAGCGGGCAAACACATCAACAGGCTGGAGATGAAAGCAGTGTAGCTCACGCTCTCTCCGAGTGGAAGCAGCGTCTCATGGGTCAGGATATCCTCGCAGTTGGACGAGGGATCAAGCCATCAAACACATCAACAGGTTGGAGATGAAAGCAGTGTGGCTCGCGCTCTCTCCGAGTGGGAGCAGCATCTCACGGGTCAGGATATTCTCGTATGTGGACGAGTAATCAAGCCGTCAAACACTTCAACAGGCTGGAGTGATAGCAGTGTGACTCGCGCTCTCTTCGAGTGGGAGAAGCGTCTCACGTGTCAGGATACTCGTACTCCCCGACAAGTCGACAGTGGTGGCCTACATCCAGAACCGGATGACAACGAGGCGCTAAGTCTACACCCGGAGGACGTGGTCTGGAGTTGGGGTAGATAACGAACACTCCTAACAGACGGTCGGTGCGCACCAACACATCGCAGACTCGCCGCTTCTTGGACGAGGCATCCCGGCTCGTTGCGTCATTCTTCCTGCCGTCTTCGCCCTGAGAGGTAGGTTGCGACGATGACTGACGCATCGGGCAGCCCAGTGCTTCACGTCGCTCCCTCGCAGACTTAAGGGATCTAGCGGAGGCGTTTGGCTACCACGCGGCAAGACGGCAGAGGAGACCAGATGTTCTGAGGAGACTCCCGATGACCAGAGGAGATGAACATCTTCTTCCGATGGCAGTGATGTAGAGTCTCTTCCAGGCGGTTCTGTGCTGGCGGTGGATAAGGAGGCGTTGATGCAGGTGGCGGCTCCCCACAGCCTACAGACTCTGAAGCGAGGCTTGGACAGGACTGCTCCCTGGGTTTGCTTCTCCCTAGCTGGCGCAGGATTTCCTCAAGAGGGCGATGCCTTCCGTGAGCAAGTGTCTGGAGAACACCAGGGTACTTCAGCCTCGGCCCCTCGGCGTGGGACACGCACGCAGTGTTTAGGATGGCGTACCACTCCACAGCCAACTCCTTGGCGGAGATCTCCGGCGGCGACTGGATACGACGGGACGCGCTGTTGTGACAGGTTCCACGCTCGCCCGTCTTTGGGGAAGACACAGCTGTGCAAGGCTCCGCGCGAGGACATTCTTCTGTGGGACTGACTGGGCAGTCGGTAAGGCGGCAGCGCAGGATCCCTTGCCACCTCTGCAGGATTGCCCCCACTCACTTCAGTCAGTGGCGGAGAGATGGGAGCTTTGGCTACAGCGCTACTTGATGATGCGAGAGCCCTGCCCAGAAGGAGACCACGGAGGTGGGCTGACGTCCTGACACCCTATGGGCTACGATAGGCCCTTTTGGATCCCAGACCCGGAGGCTAGGTGATGTCCAGTATCGGCTGTTAGCGCTTACTAGTACCTTCGGCCCCGCGCTTGCAACTTCTTGGACGGTCGGCCCTCTGGAATCAGATGGCGAAGCGTGGGAGGACCCGGACTCCTGGCTGACTCAACGCCGCCGACGCTGATTCCCGGGCATTGGAGGCAAGTCCGACAGTGGGGACCAGCACGCAGAGTTGCCGCTTAGGCAGGGAGTGCCTTACCGATACCAGCCGGATAGCGACAGGGGAACACGCAGGCAGACACATCTGCTGGCTGGAGTGGGAGGCGGTGCGGCTGGCTCGCGTCAGATGGGAACATTGGCTTGCTCTACGGAAGGTACGGGTGCGCTCCGGCTACTCGACGGTCGGGGTTTTCTTCGTGTAGCACGTCTGCTGGTGCAGAGATCGGGACAGCACTCGTCGGTCACGGCGCATCGGAGGTCAGCGCAACGTACGCGCGGATTCCACTTGTGGCAGGGTCAGCGGCAGCGCAAAGAGTGTTACTACACCTGGCTGCCTTCCAACTACTCTACGCATGTGAGGAGACTCCAATGATAGGCCAGTCCTCCTGTAGTGGAACAGGAAGCTGCTTCCTCTGTCGCCTCCAGACCGGATCGACAAGCCTGGGCCATGGATGGGCTCCTTCGAGAAACGGACTCCTTGCGTAGCCAACCACCATTGCATGTTGAACACCCCGGTTTCTCTGTTCACCGAAGTTAAGCCATTTGGGGGCATTTAATCCTTGGTTGGATGACCGCCTGGGAACAACAGGTATGGTTGACGTCATCTTAACCCTTATCTTGAATTCACCTTTTGGAGACGTACGTTCGAATAAGAATAGTTAACGTGTAGCGCCAGAGTGGCTTGGCGCCGCTAGGCTTCAAGCTAATCCGGCCTAGCCTTCAAGTAAATCCTTTGGGCTGTATTCTTTTTTTTCCTATAGTATAACCTATAGAGTACAGATTGGAGCTGTTAGCCTCAGGTTGATATGGGTTAAGATGCAGCAGCGCGTTAGGGGCGGCTTGGTGATTAGGACTTTGATGGCCGTTTTTGGCTGGATCACAGTCCTTCGGAGACGCGCTGCGGACCCCTCTGCCTCAGCTCCGCGTCCGATACGATCACAACCCTGGCAGCAACTGTTTGTACAGACACAGAGCGGCTGGTGCTGCACGCTGGGAGATGGACAGGCAGCACTCGCACCAAGAGGTTCTCGGGTGCGGCAGTAAATGCGATTGCAGCGACTCAGGGAGTCTCTGACAGTACGGAATACGAGGGAGAGTGGAGAGTACTACAGGCCTGATGTGCAGCGGAGCAACTCTCCCCACAGACCGGACTACCCCCTTTTGGCCGAGTTCGTCTAGGGGTTCCCAAGCAGAATCAGACCCCTAGGCATCATTTGAAATTACCAGGTCGCAGACACTTATCGACACCTAGCACGGCCGGGCTCCGGCACAGACCTCTCGGATCGGATGGCACACTGTCGTCGGCAAGACGGCCAGCTTCTGCTGGCAATGCTTGGAGATCTAACAAGAAGACCTGCTGACCATTCGCCTTCGCTTCGGCCTCACAGTTAGCAAGATTACACCTTCTCGGGGCGTCCCTCCTGTCTCCAGATCAGGGCCGATGACTAGGTGCAGCACTCCGCCGGCTTGACTTGGGCTAAGAACCACCTTCCAGTGTCCGCAAAGCAAGTTCAACCGTCTGTCCGTTCAGGGATACGGACCAGTCCCAAGAGTTCCGCCTACACGACGCGGTCAGGGCGCCTTAAAGTTCCAGACACAGGACTATCCCACTAAGACAAAGGCACACGCCTATTCCTGCCCTTGGCTCCGGGCAGATGAGACATCTCGGCGCAAACGGTCTCTAGCTTCGCTGGGTCGTTCGTTCGACATACAAGAGCTCTCCCCAGAGGGGGCCCAGACGTTGCGCACCCGAGCACACAAGTCAAGCAGGGGCTACTAGCAGCACCTTGCCCGCTTTGGCACAGGGCGGAATATTGTGGCGGCCATAGGTGAGCGGGCCGAGTCTACCTTCTCCCGCAGAGACCTGTCAGACCTACCTGGCCAGTGTGTCTACCTGGCACTAGTGGGGGTCATCTTGGCGGCACAGCACTCCCTCCCGGCACCACAGGCCCCATGGGTAACGCCTAGCTAAAATTGTCGGGAGTGGCACGTAGGGACGGGCCTCGATAGTTCACGAGCAAAGCGCTCGGGCAGGGGGCACCCTCCTCCTATTTGCCATTCTTCCTAGTAGTAATGCCGTCGGTAATGATTTGAGAAAATAAATGAATTTTCTCTAAAATGTATTTTTTCGAAAAATACTTATTGACGGCATTACTCAGAGGTCCCTCCCGCCTTCCCCGCTTGCCGCAGTCGAGCTAAGACTCACAGACTGACGGGAAATGGTGAGCGCACCACCGGATAGGGAGGCAGGGGAGGCCACTCAGGGGATCCTGGTAATGACACCCCTTGTGGTTGCCTCCCCTGTTGTCAGGTACACAATTAGTTTTTTTGGCTAAAATTGAAGCTAAGCGAAGCATTCCTAGTAGTAATGCCGTCGGTAAGTAGTTTTAAAAAAATACATTGTAGAGAAAAAAAAATTTTTTATCACACCAAAAGCAGAAGTTTTAATCCTTTGCATGTCGGTGATAACAGGCGATTATTATAGTACATTGAGCAACATTTTGCTTGATATTGTGCCGATAACAGGCAGATGTGATTATGAGACCCGAATCAAAATGTCCAAGTTATAAGATGAGGACATTTTATTCGGGTCAAGTAATCACATCTATTGGTTATCGGCACTAAATCAAGCAAAACGTTGCTCAATATAATTTATATACAGCCCTGAAAATGGCGAGTAATTTACTCGCCATGGAGAGTGAATTTTTTATTTGGCGAGTAAAAAAAAATACTCACTCGCTAAATGCGAGTGCGGTTTTCAATCCAACGGCTAACTGCCAGCCGAACATCAGGTACGCCGGCGCGTGACCTGACCGCACCGCGAGTCGCCTAACATCACTTTGTGGCAGTAGCCTAACACGTCACTCGAACTGTGCGTACCATAACAGTGGTCGGTGACAGTCGTTCTATTTTTAGTGACGAATTGGTTCGTTTAGCGGCTCGCTCAGTCGCGGCTGCGTTCAGAATCGACCCGACGCCGGCGTCCGTGCGAGTGTAACAGGGCGGGCAAACTGTTAGTTTATGTGTGGTGTCAGCATGTTATTACAAAGTGCGCGCTACATGTTGGACGCGTTACTTGCTGTGACGTCACCATACATACTATTATGGGATACGGCATCGTGCGTTTCGCTTTCGATCTAGAACGAAGTTGTACATGGCGGAGAAAAAGCAAAGGAAGAGCTGGAATGCTTCGGATTCTTTAATCCGGCACCGTCTGATCTTGATAATCGCTAAGAAGAAAGTTGCACTTCGACATCGCCATCTCCATCGACAAGCGACAGTACCAGAAATGCTACCCCTGGGCCGTGTGTGGCACCGCCGCTACGACACAGTTTTCAGAGTCCATGGCTGTGCTGAGTGTATTTCCATGGCTAAAGCTCGACGGCACTCGAATGGCATGCGCAATGTGCACTGAGGCAAACTCAAAAAGCAAGTCCAGAAATTTGAACAGAAATAAGTTTGTCAGTTTTTTTTAAATCGTGGTCGATCCATCTTCTGGTACACAGTTATTAGGCAAACATTGGAGAAACACGTCTCAGTTCTGAGTGGTTAAACAGGTTGAAACTAACTTTGAAGTACATCAGTTTACACACACAGCACACACAAACACACACACACACACAGAGTTTAGACAAGTCACACTTCGGTTGTCAATCTGCCGCGTTCAGCAGAAAACGCTATATTTTCTGTTACAATACATTATCAAACGATCATACAAATAAATAAATAGAGATCTTTTTTTCTGTGTGTGAGAGAGCTAGAGAGACAGGCTTTTGCGCGATAGCTCACCAGTTAAAGAATCAGATCATGGAAAGGACACACACACACTGTCACAACACATTTAAAGAGGAGAGAGCGAAATGAGATAATTTATTTTAATGATTGATTGATTGTACATTGTTTATCGTCCCGACAGCAACAAAGCTTTCTCAGGACGTGCCTGCACTGCTTGTGAAAAAAAAAAGGAAACAGAATATTGAATGTATGTCGCCAGCCGGTCCAATACGTTAAATAAACCTACGCCATGGGGCCTAAATAAAGCTAAGACCATTTAGCAACACACATCCAATATCAAGAGCTACAGGCAGTGCAGACAGTTGGGAGAGTTTTAAAAAGAGAAATACAGGTGAATGGACCAAGGGTAGACAGAAACACATGCCCCAGAAAAAACACACCCTGTCTGTGGGGCTGACCAGGGTGACCCTGGGAACTAAAATGTAGTTAACCCCACCCAAGTCCCCCATGGCAGACCCGGGTGTGGATAATTTATTTTAAGGAACATACAGATGATGCAGTTTTTCTTAAAGAAATCTGCGGACCCTCTATAATGCTAGTCTGGGGGTCTGTATACCCTCTAAAATTTATACCTGGGGGTCTACAGACCTTTAACCTGTTGTGCAAACAGAAGCCCAGCTCTACTTACAAAAAATAAATAAATAAAAAATCCCACCACAGTTATTTCTCCACTTGATACTATCAAAAGCCTGAAGTCAGGACATAAACATTAACTTTGTTATGATTGTAGACAACATACCTGCTGAACTGTTGAAACATGGAGGAGAAGTAACAACGAAGGTCCTCACTACACTCTGTCAAAAGATCTGGGAGCAAAAGAAATGGCCAGTAGAATGGACACAGTCTCTAGTGATCCCGCTCCCCAAGAAAGGAAACATGAAACAGTGCCAGAACTACAGAACTATCAGTCTGATAAGTCACCCTAGCAAAGTAATGCTTAGAATCATTCTCAACCGCCTCAAAACTTTCGCCGAGGAACTGCTGGCAGAAGAACAGGCTGGCTTCAGAGTTGGAAGAAGCACTGTAGAGCAGATTTTCAACTGCCGCGTCCTGATCGAGAAACATCTGCAGCATCAGCGCGAACTCTACCACAACTTCATTGATTTCAGGAAAGCATTTGATCGCGTCTGGCACGACGGACTCTGGCAAGTCATGAGATCGTTCAACATAGAGGAGGGACTGATCCAAATGATAGAAGCGCTTTACAAGAACGCCTGCAGCGCGGTTCTACTTAACAATCAGTCAGGCGAGTTCTTCAGGACGACGATCGGTGTCCGTCAAGGATGCCTGCTCTCTCCTGTCCTTTTCAACATATTCCTGGAGAAGATCATGCAGGAAACCCTCCACGACCACCATACTTCAATCTCTATTGGTGGCAGATCCCTGTGCAATCTTCGATTCGCAGACGATATTGACCTCATGGCAGGCAGCAATAGTGAGCTCCAAAACCTGACAGACAAACTTTCAAGTAGCGCAGGGTCTTATGGCATGGAGATCAGTACGGATAAAAGCAAAGTGATGATCAACACCACAAGCGACAGCAGCAGCAACATTCACATGAACGGCCAGAAGCTAGAAGAGGTCAATAGCTTCAAGTACTTGGGAGCCACCCTGTCCAAAGACGGTAGTTGCGTAGCAGAGATCCGTATCAGGATAGGTACAGCAACATCCGCAATGGCCAGGCTGGACAGGATATGGCGAAGTAACTCCATCAGCTTCACCATCAAGTACAGGCTTTACAAGTCCCTCGTAGTGTCTATTCTACTCTACGGCTGTGAGACTTGGACACTGCTTGCAGACTCAGAAAAGAAAATCCAGGCCTTTGAGAACAAGTGCCTGAGGAAGTTGCTCCGCATCTCGTACCGCGAGCACAAAACCAACGAATATGTACGGAGCATCGTCACCTCCCTGGTGGGCCCACATGAACCTCTTCTGGCAACCGTGAAACGGCGCAAGCTTGCTTGGTTTGGCCACGTGACCCGACACAACACCTTGTCCAAGACTATCCTCCAAGGCACTCTCGAAGGAAGTCGTCGGCGAGGTCGTCAGAGAAAGAGTTGGGTCGCAAACATAAAAGAATGGACCGAACTCGAGATGCCAGACTTGCTTGCCACCGCCCAAAATAGAACTCAGTGGAGAGCACTGTCTGTTGCTGCTGCCTTTCAGTCCCCCCAACGCCCAGTTCGGGCAAGGGACTGATGATGATGATGATGATTGTCTGTTCAAATATTTGTTTTCAATGCCTCTGGGCAGAAAACACTCTCTAACATTGGGCGTCAAACACTTGTGGTACATTATATTGTTGAGTTGGGGGGCTATTTTCAGTAGTAAAATTTTCAGTTTTGGCTAGTAACATTTTCAATTTGGCTAGTAAAACTTGCAAGTCACTAGCCAAAGGCTGGTGGGCAAAATTTTAGACTTTCAGGGCTGATATACCAAGTCCAAAACAAGACAAAACATTCATTTCGTGGATGATTGCGGTGTTCAGACAAAACACATGAATGGCAGATGACTGCATATCAGTGTTGACTCAGCACGTAGATTTTATGTGACTATGAGCACATCCAGTGCTTTGTATAAACGTGTGTGTTACTGAGTAAATACTATATGTCAGCAGATTTGTTATTTAGTTCTTTTCTCACGTTGTTGATATCGCCAGCTGAGACCATCGACTTACACGTTTCTTCTTACACGTTTCTTGTCGTCTGTTCTTCATTCTTGTTTGTGTCTAAGATGTAAATTTTGAATGTCTGTACACACTAAGAAGTATTTCATTACTACTACATATAAGAAGCTTGTTAATGTTACCATATGAAAATATTTGGCGTTTCTGTTTTGAAAAATGCACGTGTCATCAAGATCGAATCTTGCCGCGCAAAGGATTTTGGGAAGGGAAGTATATCAAACAAATTCATGAATATTACTTTGCTTGTTATACAATATATCAATACATGTGTCAAAGAAGGAAAAACTTTATGGAGTGGGTACATAGGGAAATACAATACTCACCTATTCAATAGGTCAATAGCTTCAAGTACTTGGGAGCCACCCTGTCCAAAGACGGTAGTTGCATAGCAGAGATCCGTATCAGGATAGGTACAGCAACATCCGCAATGGCCAGGCTGGACAGGATATGGCGAAGTAACTCCATCAGCTTCACCATCAAGTACAGGCTTTACAAGTCCCTCGTAGTGTCTATTCTACTCTACGGCTGTGAGACTTGGACACTGCTTGCAGACTCAGAAAAGAAAATCCAGGCCTTTGAGAACAAGTGCCTGAGGAAGTTGCTCCGCATCTCGTACCGCGAGCACAAGACCAACGAATATATACGGAGCATCGTCACTTCCCTGGTGGGCCCACATGAACCCCTTCTGGCAACTGCGAAACGGCGCAAGCTTGCTTGGTTTGGCCACGTGACCCGACACAACACCTTGTCCAAGACTATCCTCCAAGGCACTCTCGAAGGAAGTCGTCGGCGAGGTCGTCAGAGAAAGAGTTGGGTCGCAAACATAAAAGAATGGACCGAACTCGAGATGCCAGACTTGCTTGCCACCGCCCAAAATAGAACTCAGTGGAGAGCACTGTCTGTTGCTGCTGCCTTTCAGTCCCCCCAACGCCCAGTTCGGGCAAGGGACTGATGATGATGATGATGATGATGACCTATTACCTATGTGTATATGGCCAGCTTTTTTCATTCACTTTTATCACTGAGCATTTTGTGCAACAACTTAGTTGCCCAAGGAGATCTGATGTGTATTATCAGTGATGTCTATGATCTTGATTTTTTTCAGATTCAGAAACCTCTCCTGAGTCGAGGCCTGGCATGCGGGGAGGTCACCAGATGTGCATAGATGTCTATACAGGTAATGCATGCTGCAAACCACACACGCACGCACGCACACTTTTACATCTCTCAAGCAACAGCATAGACTGGATAGAAAGCTGCCACGACACCTCTTTATTTTCTCAAAATCATTACCGACGGCATTACTACTAGAAATGCTTCGCTTAGTTTAGCAATTTTAGCCCAAAAAAAATCGTGTACCTCACAACTGGGGAGGTGACTCACGGGGGCCCTTACCCAGATACCCTGAGTAGCCTCCCTCTCTCCCTATCCGGTGGCGCGCTCACTGTTTCCCGCCAGTCTCTTCGCTTAGCTCACCAAGACAGGCCGTGTGCATCTCGGGTGCTCCGGCTGTGGATGGTGGGATTACCGTTGTGTGCACTGGATTTACATTAGATTACTTGTGTTACATTGGATATTTTGTGGACATGTGGTGCTTTGTGTAGTGTGGGGATTGGATTACCTACTTTTTATGTGGATTACTTGGTGTTGGGTCTCTGTGGGATTTTCAATCTCGAGCCATGACAAGGTAAAGCTTCGGTTACTGCCTCCAGCCGGCTGCGACCAGGTGGCGGCAGTGAACGGGCGGTTATGTATGCAAGCCAACCGGGAGCGCGGACCCTCTTAGGAGGCTCCCTGCCCTCACTCCGGCCTTTTTCTGTCCTATTTTCTCAAAATCATTACCGACGGCATTACTACTAGCAATGCTTCGCTTAGTTTAGCAATTTTAGCTAAAAAAAAATCGTTCGTGTACCTCACAACTGTTGAGGTGACTCACGGGGGCCCTTACCCAGATACCCTGAGTAGCCTCCCTCTCTCCCTATCCGGTGGCGCGCTCACTGTTTCCCGCCAGTCTCTTCGCTTAGCTCACCAAGACAGGCCGTGTGCATCTCGGGTGCTCCGGCTGTGGATGGTGGGATTACCGTTGTGTGCACTGGATTTACATTAGATTACTTGTGTTACATTGGATATTTTGTGGACATGTGGTGCTTTGTGTAGTGTGGGGATTGGATTACCTACTTTTTATGTGGATTACTTGGTGTTGGGTCTCTGTGGGATTTTCAATCTCGAGCTATGACAAGGTAAAGCTTCGGTTACTGCCTCCAGCCGGCTGCGACCAGGTGGCGGCAGTGAACGGGCGGTTATGTATGCAAGCCAACCGGGAGCGCGGACCCTCTTAGGAGGCTCCCTGCCCTCACTCCGGCCTTTTTCTGTCCTATTTTCTCAAAATCATTACCGACGGCATTACTACTAGAAATGCTTCGCTTAGTTTAGCAATTTTAGCTAAAAAAAAAATCGTTCGTGTACCTCACAACTGGGGAGGTGACTCACGGGGGCCCTTACCCAGATACCCTGAGTAGCCTCCCTCTCTCCCTATCCGGTGGCGCGCTCACTGTTTCCCGCCAGTCTCTTCGCTTAGCTCACCAAGACAGGCCGTGTGCATCTCGGGTGCTCCGGCTGTGGATGGTGGGATTACCGTTGTGTGCACTGGATTTACATTAGATTACTTGTGTTACATTGGATATTTTGTGGACATGTGGTGCTTTGTGTAGTGTGGGGATTGGATTACCTACGTTTTATGTGGATTACTTGGTGTTGGGTCTCTGTGGGATTTTCAATCTCGAGCCATGACAAGGTAAAGCTTCGGTTACTGCCTCCAGCCGGCTGCGACCAGGTGGCGGCAGTGACCGGGCGGTTATGTATGCAAGCCAACCGGGAGCGCGGACCTTCTTAGGAGGCTCTCTGCCCTCACTCCGGCCTTTTTCTGTCCTTTGTTACAGTGCTCAGGTTCGGACCTGCACCAAGTGTGGCGGCTTCCAGTGGCCTAGCGACGTCCATGATGTCTGCCTATCCTGCTCGGGCTGCTCCTCGCAACTTGGGAGGAAGAGCAATGGTCGCAGCTATGGGCGTTTTACCAGAGGGAAAGACCGGCGCCGCTCAGACAGCCGACCACTACGGCAGCAACGACAGCCATGACGGGCTTGCAGAGAAAGGCAGTTTCGGATACTGTGGGTTTGTCGGCGCGTAAAAGGCACCTGCTGCCCCCGCCGGTGCCTCAGACAGTGCTGCTCCACCCTGAGCGGATGAAAGAGCCTATTAGCAGCAAACGAGACTTGACCCTCGGTCAAGCCTTGGCACCAAGAGCTCCACCCCGCCTCTCCGAGGCCTGGGATATGCAAGACCGCCAACGACGGGATTCGTCCCCTAGGCATGTGTCGGCATACGGAGCTCAGTCCTCCCGCAATAAGGATGTTGGGCGAGTTATTCATCCTCCAGGTGAGAGAGAGAGAGAGCCCATGCTGCATGCAGCAGAAGCTGGGGACTCCCCCCCCCCCCCCCCCCCCCCCCCCCCCCCCTTCTGAGAGGTTAGTGCCCGCCAGCCGTAGGCCGGACGAGCGCCGTCACCGGGCCGTGTCTAGGACGCACCCCTCAGGGAGGGAGAGGAAGGCTATCCATCGGACAGGCCACAGACCCATGTTTCGGGGACATGGGGTGAGAACGAACACACAGGCGAGATATGGTTCTCCGACAGGGCAATGATATTGGGACCGAAGACCCCTACCCCAGTGAGGACGGACGTTCAGTCAACAGATCCAGCCGATGGGACGTGCTTTCCCGTCATGATCGGACCCCCAGAACACCTCTTCCTCGCTTTTGGAGCTCAGAGAGGGACACCCAGCGGTCTCGGCCCCCTTGACGCTCGGGCGGAAGCGCCGCGACCAACTAGATCTCCCCTACAGGGCGGTAGAGATGTAACCTTATGTAGACGAGATGAGCGTCTGCCACGAACAGAGTCAGCGCGCAGCAGACACTACTCGCGATGGGAGGACTCGTCTTCCCTCTCCTCTTCCACGGACCGGCGGACGGGATCAAGTATTCGGCAGCGGCGGACCGTTTCGTGACATTGGACTACTGCACCCTCCATGGTATGCAGGTCACTCCCAGGCGTTTTGCTGTCCTCTTCCGGCTGTGGACAAGGAGGCTTTGGCACAGACAGGGACACTCCGTGGCCATCGGACGCAGGTATCAACAGCCTTGGACAAGACGGCGTCCTTCGCCTGCAACTCATTGGCATGCGCAGGGTTCCTCGAGATGGCGACGCAATCTGTAGTCAAATTCCTGGAGAGCACCTGGGATCTGTCCGCTTCGGCACAGCTGTGAGATGTGCACGCGGTGCTAGTGGTAGTGAATAAGGCGGCGTACCACTCTTCGGCTAACTCCATGGCGGCGGTGGTCAACTGCGACCTCCTGCATCGAGATGACCTGCTCGGGCATTGCCCCGCACTCACAGCTTCAGTGAAGACGCAACTGTGTCAGGCACCCTTTGGCGGGGAGCTGTTGTTCGGGCCGACGTGGCAGAAGGTGAAGGAATCGACAAAGGAGCTCTGGCCAGCTTCAGCAGGATCCGGTTCCTCTCGCTTTCAGTTGGCCCGCAGAGCCGTGGGTCACGCCCTGCGTTTCGCCAGACCCTCCGCCTTCTGGCCCCCTAGGGGTCATGGTGGCTCTCGTTCCCTTTCCGCGTGCTCGCGCGCTTTCCCCGCACCCTCCCCTAACTGGGCCAGCGGCGCCCGGAAGCGAGGGCGCGGCCAGGCTCGCTGACCCGCCACTCGCCCTCCCGCCGACTCCTGTAGGGTCTCCGGTCAGTGGGAGACTAGCCCTCTACAGCAGCACATGGCACCAGCTGTTTCAGGGTGACCCTTGGATTCTGTCGACCATCACGGAGGGACTGAGGATCTCCTTCCAGTCTCCCCCTCCTTTGCGACACTCGCCCCTGTGGACTCGGGTGCTGGGGGATCAGGACAAGGCGGCAATGCTGCACGACAAGGTATTGGCCCGTCTACAGATAGAGGCCACAGAGGTGGTCGACCGGCAAGACACCCCAGCCTTCTACAGTCGGCTCTTCCTTGTTCCCAAGCGTGGAGGCAAATGGCGACCAGTAGTAGACCTCTCGGCGCTAAACAAGTACATTTTGGCCCCGCGCTTCTGGATGGAGATAGCCAGAGCCCTGCGGGCGGCGGTGCAATCCCAGGATTTCGCTGTGAGCCTTGACCTAGCGGACGCGTATCTTCACGTACCCGTACACCCGTCGTCGCTGCGGTATCTGCGCTTCGCCTTCTGCGGAGTGGTGTATCAGTTTTAGGCCCTTCCATTCGGACTCAACCTCAGCCCATGGGCCTTCACCAGGATCATAGACGGAGTACCTCTCGCTCCCCCCC
Source organism: Semisulcospira habei (assembly GCA_036245525.1). Classification (NCBI taxonomy): domain Eukaryota; kingdom Metazoa; phylum Mollusca; class Gastropoda; family Semisulcospiridae; genus Semisulcospira; species Semisulcospira habei. The sequence goes on from BTPG01000003.1 coordinate 156,526,785, forward strand.
CCCCCCCCCCCCCCCCCCCCGCCTCGGCTCTCCATCTGCAGGGACGCAATCTTCTCCGGTTGGGTGGCACATCTGCTCCCGGAGTTCATCACGACCTCGGGCGGTTGGACACGGGATCAAGCAGACACATCAACTGGTTGGAGATGAAAGCAGTGTGGCTCACGCTCGCCAAGTGGGAGCAGCGCCTTGCGTGTCAGGAGATCCTCGTACTCTCCGACAACTCGACGGTGGTGGCCTACATACAGAAACAGGGCAGTACGCGCGCACCCTCCCTCTGCATCGTTGTGTACCAGGTCCTCCTGTGGTGCAGAGATTGGGGCATTATGCTACGGGCACGGCACATCCCAGGCCATCTCAACGTCCTCGCGGATTTTCTCTCCCGCCACGGCCAGCTGCTTCACACAGAGTGGTCTCTGCACCAAGACATCTTCCAGCTTCTCTGCGCACGATGGAAGATGCCAATGATTGACCTCTTTGCCACGAGGGGGAACAAGAAGCTGCCACTATTCATCTCCCCCATTCCGGACCCGCTAGCCTGGGCCGTAGACGCACTCTCCATTCCGTGGGATGGACTGCTGGCGTATTCGTTCCCACCGACATTACTAGTACCAAAGGTGTTCCAGAAGCTCAGAGGCAGCAGCGCGATCCTGATCCTCATGGCCGCTTCACAGCCGTTTAGCCTATGCTCTTTAGTTTTCAGCTATATGCCCACCCGCTCGCACCAGCACACTTAAGAGATCGGCTTCGCGAGAGCACTGAGATAGCGAGGCAGCCTCCTTCCCCTTACTATCAGGGCGCTAAATACCATCACTGATAAGGCACCAGCTATGCGGTCTTGCTTCCGCTGGGGATACGAATAGTGCAGCAGCCGTCGTTGTTTACAATACTACTGTACTTGACCCCGATTAACTATTAGCCTCTGCTGCATACATCGGCGAATAAGCTGTAAATTACAGGTGTTGTCTGTAAACCGGAAGTAATTAACCTGCAGTTGTAAGTGATTATTTGAACATACGTCGTCATGTAGAGGAGAAATTGTACTATCTTTGGACACCAAACATGCTGGGGTAATCTGCGTGAATGTTTGTCATGCACTGGCTCAAAGTATCACTAGGAGACTGATGAGATGCAGCCTTCCGTTAGTTTATCATACTTTTCATCGCATCACAGTTCAAAAATTGAAGTTTTTGGAAAGTTCAGACAAAGTCAGTGTTGTCAACAGATGTCTTAACTGGCATATCCCATGCTAAAATCTTCAAAAACCACATACCTGAGTCCTGCTAAAGCCGGTTTGGTGCGCCAAGTGAAAACGGTAATCCATTCAGAGCACGCTGACATGAAGTATGCGAATTTCACCGATACAGTCAATGCTTTTAACAATATCACAATTTTAACACAGTTTAAAAACAATACACAAAGCAGAGGTTTACTGTTTGCTGTTAAGAGATTCAGTTCCGGCTTAGTGTCACGTTAAAATGGCTTAAAACAGTGCCAGAACTACAGAACTATCAGTCGGATAAGTCACCCTAGCAAAGTAATGCTTAGAATCATTCTCAACCGCCTCAAAACTTTCGCCGAGGAACTGCTGGCAGAAGAACAGGCTGGCTTCAGAGTTGGAAGAAGCACTGTAGAGCAGATTTTCAACTGCCGCGTCCTGATCGAGAAACATCTGCAGCATCAGCGCGAACTCTACCACAACTTCATTGATTTCAGGAAAGCATTTGATCGCGTCTGGCACGACGGACTCTGGCAAGTCATGAGATCGTTCAACATAGAGGAGGGACTGATCCAAATGATAGAAGCGCTTTACAAGAACGCCTGCAGCGCGGTTCTACTTAACAATCAGTCAGGCGAGTTCTTCAGGACGACGATCGGTGTCCGTCAAGGATGCCTGCTCTCTCCTGTCCTTTTCAACATATTCCTGGAGAAGATCATGCAGGAAACCCTCCATGACCACCATACTTCAATCTCTATTGGTGGCAGATCCCTGTGCAATCTTCGATTCGCAGACGACATTGACCTCATGGCAGGCAGCAATAGTGAGCTCCAAAACCTGACAGACAAACTTTCAAGTAGCGCAGGGTCTTATGGCATGGAGATCAGTACGGATAAAAGCAAAGTGATGATCAACACCACAAGCGACAGCAGCAGCAACATTCACATGAATGGCCAAAAGCTAGAAGAGGTCAATAGCTTCAAGTACTTGGGAGCCACCCTGTCCAAAGACGGTAGTTGCATAGCAGAGATCCGTATCAGGATAGGTACAGCAACATCCGCAATGGCCAGGCTGGACAGGATATGGCGAAGTAACTCCATCAGCTTCACCATCAAGTACAGGCTTTACAAGTCCCTCATAGTGTCTATTCTACTCTACGGCTGTGAGACTTGGACACTGCTTGCAGACTCAGAAAAGAAAATCCAGGCCTTTGAGAACAAGTGCCTGAGGAAGTTGCTCCGCATCTCGTACCGCGAGCACAAGACCAACGAATATGTACGGAGCATCGTCACTTCCCTGGTGGGCCCACATGAACCCCTTCTGGCAACCGTAAAACGGCGCAAGCTTGCTTGGTTTGGCCACGTGACCCGACACAATACCTTGTCCAAGACTATCCTCCAAGGCACTCTCGAAGGAAGTCGTCGGCGAGGTCGTCAGAGAAAGAGTTGGGTCGCAAACATAAAAGAATGGACCGAACTCGAGATGTCAGACTTGCTTGCCACCGCCCAAAATAGAACTCAGTGGAGAGCACTGTCTGTTGCTGCTGCCTTTCAGTCCCCCCAACGCCCAGTTCGGGCAAGGGACTGATGATGATGATGATGATGATGAAAATGGCTTAAAATGAGTGTGTCTACAGGGTCACTATGATGCTGTGTCTAAACTTGATAGGCCGGTCAGTTTCATTTTTTGGACGAGTGACAGTCTGTGAATACCTGATGAAAATGTGGAGAAACCAAAGCCAATGCTCTGTCAGAAGGATTCTAAGCTTATGTTGAGGATCTCTCTGTGCCCATGCCTTCCTTTTCAAGATATTCACGGTTGCATAAGTTTCCTCGGCATCCTGTTCCCCAAACAGTGCCAGCCCCATACCCCATCTCCTGATGAAGGGCACACAATGATACTCTAACAAATGTTGTTTGGGGATCACACGGATTTCAGAAAATTGTGCTCGAAAGTATGACATATATCTCTGTTTGGAATCTTGTATCCCTGCAACACTTTCGTCATCTATTGGCTGTTGATGTGATATGCACTGATGGACTTTTGAGTAGCGGCGTTCAGCTGTTCGAACTTGTGACATATTTGTTCGTGCTTTCGCAAGAAGGCTTGTGTCATCTGTCAGTTCTTGCGTTTTTTTTCTATGATACTCTGACATATGTTTTCATACACTGGTGGTTTAAGATACTTATTGCAGTGGTTACCAACTAGTGCCCTGCCGTGGTAGGCCTGTGCATGAATTTTGTTGTTGCTGAGAGTTTGGTCTAAGTTGGCGGTAATGGGACCAGACAGAAATGGCAACTTTTCAGATTTTAGCAGAACAATTTTTGCATTGATTTCTTTAATTTTCTCCTGCCTGCTTTTCTGAAATTCTTGGTGGTGTGGGCGAGACTGAATGCCCTGAATCTGTCTTTTTCTGTCTTCAATTTCTTTCATTTGCTGGACGCAGCTCTGAAATGTGATAGACACACCTCCTGGTGTGGCATCTTTTCGTTTGGCAAGGGACTTTGCTAAATGTTCTAATCAGGGGCATGGCACTCCTTTTCCCAACATGTCATGGTGTTTCTTCACCACCTCCAGTAATATGTGAAGATATGGTGGTGCTACTTGATCCAATTCCAGCTGAACAAGTGGCTTTCTGATGACATTATTGAAAAGCTTGGCTTTGGATTTCTTTTTACCGGCATGGCTGAATTTCTGATGGTCACGTTTTATTTGTGTGAGAGTCCTTTGACTTATATTACCTTCGTTGTGTACAGGTGGTGCTTGAATTTGCACACATGACACTGTACAAAAAAGACACAGGTGAATGGCCTGAGCCCCCGAAAGTCCGTAGATTTTTGTCAAAAATTCATAGTCCCCAAACAAAAACAGTCACAGATTTTTTTCGTTTCTATTTCATCGTCTGCAGAGATGAAATCTGGTCCTGGTGTGGTCCCAAAATTCGCCTAAGATTTTCAAGGCTATCTTTACATTCTGCCATAGCAAGGATGAAAGTATTGTGCTTTGAGTTGGCCCTCTTGAGGTTTGCAACTTGCAACATACCTGTTTACCATGATCTCCACCTATCTTGATCCATACTTCATCTTCCGGAATGCAGCTGTCATGCCATGTCAAGAGACCTTGTTTGTCATACTTATGAAGCAGCTTGGTGACAAATGCTGGCACATCTGTGATGCTTGCCACGGGTGCTTGTACAAGGTCCGGTGTCTGGTCCACTTCACTGAACACTTCAAGACTTCTCATCTGAACTTGTACTTCTCCACACTGTGCTCGGACTTGTTCCCTTCTCTCTTTCTGTTCGCTTTCAAAGTGAACACCTAAACTTCTGAAGAATCTTTGTGCATCCTGTACTTAGTCAGTGACATGCCTAACATGGTTCTTCAAGCAGCACCTTGAACTGCGGATACATTAACCTGTCCACATTTAGCCTCTGCCAAGACTATCTTTTCAGAGAAGATCAGCAACGTCAGACTCTGGGAGAGAACAGAGCAGATAACAGCAGAGAATGAAATTGGGCGATGAAGATGGGGATGGATTGGTCACAGTCTGAGAAAGCCAGCTTACAGTATCACTAGGCAGGCATTGTCATGGAACCCCCAGGGAAAGAGGAAAAGAGGCAGGCCGAGAAACTCCTGGCGTCGAGACCTCCAAGCAGACATCAAGAGACTGGGAACCACCTGGAGTAAAATCGAAGGAGAAGCACAGGACAGGAGTCGCTGGAGGTCTTTCGTCGACGGCCTATACCCGAGGAGGGGTGACAGGCGTAAAGTAAAAAATAAAAAAGACTATCTTTTTCTTGGCCTTACAGGTCGTCCTAAGTTCTGTGCCCTTTTGCTTCATTGCATTCATTGCATCTTCTTCAGTCAGCAAGATACACGCCTTCTCGGTGCGACCTGCATGTCTCCAACGATGGGCCGATGGCTCGGTGCAGCTCCTCACCAACCCTACGTTTATGGCCAAGAATCGCCTCCCATCGTCCGCACCTCAAGTTTTGACCATCCGTCTGCTCAGGACGAAGGAACAGACCAGGGAGTCCCACTTACAGGACCCCGTCAGGGCGCTTAAAGTGTACCTGTGCAGAACGAAGCCACTAAGACAAGGGCGCTTGCACCTGTTCCTGCCCTTGGCTCCGGGCAGACGAGACATATCGGCGCAGACGATCTCTTCTGGTTTCGCTTTGTGATATGGGAGACATACAAAGAGCTCGCCCCGAACAGGCCAGGACAATGCGTATCAGGGCACATGAAGTCAGAGCAGTGGCTGCGAGCGTCGCCTTTGACCCCAACTGCGCAGTGATGATGATGATGATGATGAAACTTTATTTTTCAACGGTAAAAAGTTTTGACAGAGAACAAATCGTCATTTTACAAACTTGCCATTGCTAACATCTACAGCATAAAAAAAGGGAAAACTATGAAATATATTTACATACAAAACCCAATAGCATCATTATATCACGATCATCATCATGGCTTGACTTCGCGAACGAAGATTCCATAGGGCTTGCCCACGTCGTCTGCAGGCATTTTCGTGACTGCGGAGGCCAATCCAGGACAGGCAGGTTCGACCGCAGTGGCTGCAGGGGAAGGTCTGGTCAGGGTTCTGAGTTACGACAACTCTGTTTTTTCTCCTGAGCCGCTTGTCCTTGAGGTTAGCTCTGCGAGAGTCCTCAAATGAGACGGCTGCCTTGTGAATGGTGGAGCGCCAGGTGTCACGGTCCGCAGCAAGCGAAGACCACTGGCAGTGGTCGATTTGGCAGGCACTAAGTGACTTCTTGAGACCATCTTTGTATCTCTTCTTTGGTGCCCCTCTGTCTCGGTGTCCAGTGGCGAGCTCGCTGAACAGAGTGATCTTGGGTAGGCGATGATCATCCATCCTGGAGAGGTGCCCCGCCCAGCGAAGCTGTGTCCGCAGCAGCAAAGCCTTGATGCTCAAAGTTTCCGCCTGTTCAAGGACCTCGACGTTGGTGACATAGTCACTCCAGTGAATGCTGAGTTAGTTGGCTGCGGTAGAGGGCCCAGGACTCGGAACCGTACAACAGGGTGGTGAGGACGACAGCTCTGTACACGCTGATCTTGGTGCCTTTTTTCAGCTGTTGATTGTGCCACACCCACTTGAATAGTCGCCCGAAAGCACTGTTCGCTTTTGCCAGCCTGTTGTCCAGCTCCTTGTCCAGCTTGGCATCTGACGTGATGATGCAGCCGAGGTAGGTAAACTGGTGTACAGACTTCAGTTCGGACTCGCCGATGGTGATGTGGGGAGGGCGATGCTCTTCCTTGGGTGCTGGCTGATGAAGGACCTCTGTCGTTTTCAGACTGACCTCAAGTCCAAAGAGCTGGGCGGCATCTGCGAAGCAGGACGTAATGCGCTGCAAGGCTCTCTCTGTGTGTGCAACGAGGGCAGCGTCATCAGCAAAGAGCAGCTCACGAATCAGTTGGTCTAGGGTTTTCGTGTGGGCCTGCAGTCGTCTGAGGTTGAACAGGCTGCCATCGAGATGATACCTGATACTCGTCATCGTTGAGGTCCACTGTGGCCTGCTTCAACATCATGCTGAAGAAGATGGTGAAGAGGGTCGGTGCCAGCACGCAGCCTTGCTTCGCGCCGTTGTGAATGGGGAATGGTTCTGAGAGGTCACTGTTTAGTCTGACCTGGCCTTGCTGGTCCTCGTGGAGCTGGATGATCATGTTGAGGAACTTTGGGGGACAGCCTAGTCGTTCCAGGATCTGCCACATACCTTGCCTGCTCACAGTGTCAAACGCTTTTGTTAGGTCGACAAACGTTACGTACAGCCCTTTGTTCTGCTCGCGGCACTTCTCCTGAAGCTGTCTCAGCACAAAGACCATGTCGGTGGTACTCCTGTTGGTTCTGAAGCCACACTGGCCCTCTGGGAGGTGGTCTTCAGCGATGGCAGGTACCAGCCGATTCAGGAGCAACCTTGCGAGAATTTTCCCGGTAATGGACAGCAGGGTAATTCGACGATAATTAGAGCAGGCAGACTTCTCTCCTTTGTTCTTGTACAGGGTGATGATGACTGCATCACGGAGATCCTTTGGTAGTGTTCCTTTTACCCAGCAGCAGGGAAAGAGGTCGTGGAGCTTGTTGTGCAGTGCTGGGCCTCCATGTTTCCATATCTGGCGGGATTCCGTCAATGCCTGCTGCTTTGCCACTCTTGAGCTGGTGGATGGCTGTGAGGGTCTTTTCGGCGGTGGGCGGTTCGTCCAATTCAACCTTTAGTGGAAGGTGTGGGATTTGGAGGAAGACTGTTTCTTGAACAGTGCGCTCAGCGCCGAAGAGGTCCTGAAAGTATTCCGACCAGCGGTTCAGGATGGAGGTATTATCTGTGAGGAGTGCCTGTCCATCAGCGCTTCGCAGGGGACTTTGTACCAGGTGCCTAGGGCCATACACTGCTTTCAGTGCTTCGTAGAAGCCCCTGTAGTCACCGTTGTCAGCGCAGAGCTGGGTCCTCTGTGCGAGTCTGGACCACCACTCGTTCTGGAGTTCTCTAAGCTTGAGCTGGAGACTGCTGCAGATGAGGCAGAAGGCAGACTTCTTCACAGGGCAGGAAGGCTGGGCTAGGTGGGTCTGGTGGGCGGCTCCTTTTTTTGCTAGAAGTTCCTGGATCTCTACGTCGTTTTCGTCAAACCAGTCTTTGTTCCTCTTTCTAACAAAGCCCAAGACTTCCACAGAAGATTTTACAATAGCAGTTTTCAGTTGTTCCCAGAGTGTTTCAGGGGAGGAGTCTGCTGGATCAACTGTGTCTTTGAGCATGCGCTGTAAATCGGCCTGAAGGGCAGCTTTCTTGTTGTCACGCTGAAGGCTGGCAACATCAAGCTTTTTCTTGGGGTGGGGGGGGGGGGGGGGGCCCTTTCTTGAGTTTCAGCTTGAGACAGAGCCTGAGTTTGCAGCGAACAAGGCGGTGGTCAGTGTGGCACTCTGCGCTGGGCATCACTCTGGTGAGGAGGACGTCACTGCGGTCCCTCTGACGCACTAGGACATAGTCGATAAGGTGCCAGTGCTTGGAGCGAGGATGCATCCAGGTGGTCTTTCGACTGTCCTTTTGCTGGAAAGTAGTGTTGGTGATGACAAGTTGCTGCTCTGCACAGAGCTCCAACAGTAGGCGACCATTGTCATTGCAGTTCCCAACGCCATGCTTGCCAAGGACTCCTTTCCAGGCTTCAGAGTCTTGGCCTACTCTGGCGTTGAAGTCGCCAAGGATGATGACTTTGTCGTCTGCAGGGGTACTCTGCAGGAGGCTGCGCAGGTCAGAGTAGAACTTGTCTTTTTCTGCAGGCTCTGCCAGGAGGGTTGGGGAGTACACACTGAGAAGGGTGACGTATTGCTGGTGTCTCAGTGGGAGGCGCATGGACATTATATATATATACATTATATACAGAAAAAATAATAACACTCATCACACACATGCACATTGTGGCAGCCGTGGGTTGGCGGGCTGAGTCTACCTTCGCCCACTTCTACCTGTGAGACCTATCCGGCCAGCGCAACAACCTGGCCCATACTGGGGGACATATCGGTCACGCAGCACTCCCTCCTGGCGCCAATGGCGCCATAGGTAACGCCTAGCTAAAATTGACGGGGGTGGGGGGGGGGGGTGGCCTTGATAGTTGCACACTGAGGCGCTCGAGCGTGGGACAGGTGTACCAAGAAATGCGGCACCCACCTTCTATTCACCATTCTTCCTAGTAGTAATGCCGTCGGTAATGATTTTGAGAAAATAAATGAATTTTTCTCTAAAATGTATTTTTTCGAAAAATACTTACCGACGGCATTACTCAGAGGTCCCTCCCGCCTTCCCCGCTTGCCGCAGTAGAGCTAAGACTCGGAGACTGGCGGGAAATGGTGAGCGCACCACTGGATAGGGAGACAGGGGAGGCTACTCAGGGTATCTGGGTAAGGGCCCCCGTGAGTCGCCTCCCCGGTTGTGAGGTACACAACAAGTTTTGGGGGGCTAAAATTGCTAAGCTAAGCGAAGCATTCCTAGTAGTAATGCCGTCAGTAAGTATTTTCAAAAAAATACATTTTAGAGAAAAATTCATTTTTGCTTGCAAGCCTCTTATTTGTGATGTGCTTGCTTCTTGATCATTATTTTTTTATGTGTGGACAATTTAGCAGTCCAGGTGATGAGTTCAAGAGGTCCGTGCAACTGTGTCTAGTCTCTGCATGCACTGTTTTTATTAAGCCTAGCAGAGGCATTTTCAGAACACGATCCATGAAATCTGGAAGCAGAGATCAGTGTTCCCTTCAAAAACTGATTTTTGTGTCTGGTGCACTGTAGTTTCACATCTGTGGTGATATGATGTTCATACATTTCTTTCCACAGAAACCATTTACCTGTTTGGTGGCTGGGATGGAAACTACGACCTGGCTGATCTGTGGGCCTACCATGTACCATCTCGAGAATGGGACTGCCTCTCCAGAAATACTTCTGAAGAGGTGTGTTATCAACTGACACACTGGTTGCTACGGCTGATCAGGGGTAGTGAATCGAGGGAGACAACCAGTGTCATATACATATTCACTCATATTCTAATATTTCTTATGACGATGTTTGCAATTTGTGGGTGCGAAGGAAGACTGTTGTGAAAGACAGATTGGTATGGTGGTGTTATTTCATCTGGCACTACCTTTGAACTGTAATTGCCAATCCACCCTTTCTGTTTATTGTGTCATAAGAATAATATGTTAGTGATTGGAATATTTAATATTTGCAAAGATTTTAGTGACTTCTTATCCCCCCCCCCCCCCCCCCACACACACACACACACACCTTCCATTCAGCACCTGAGCCCCTCCCCCAAGCCTCCACAGCCCCCTCACCATGAAATGTGAGATCAGGCGTTGGGAGGGGGTTGGAGAAAAGAGGAAAAATCAGACAGCAATAAAGAGATGTCAGACACATTGGGTCATTGATGTAATCATCTTTGTTTGATCCTGTCAAACCCCCCCCCCCCCCCCCCCCTCTTCCCTTAGCTAGTGTGATCAACACTTCTCTTCTCACAGTCGTTGCTAGAAATGACTGTTACTGCTACATTAGATGTCCGTCTCCTTTGCCTGCAGGGAGGCCCCTCTGCTCGTTCGTGCCACAAAGTTTGTCTGGACCCAGATCGCAAGCAGATGTTCACGCTAGGACGCTACCTCGACCCGGCCAGTCGCACATCAGCCATGCTCAAAGTCAGTCAGCCAGCGCGCAAACAGTCATCAGGCTGAATGTCAGCACATTTGTTGGCCCGCGCACAGCTGTGCACGGGCCAACAAACAGCCTGATGGTCATTTGCACGCTGGGTTCGGATCTAGATAGGTTAAAAATGACTGTGCTGGTTTTTGATTTTGGACCTTATGGGCCTTGGGCCCCTGGGGTCAGTTGCATGAGTGAGCTTAGTCCTGCGCCAGCCACTAAGCATGGCGCTCTGCTACAGGATCCAATTGCATGAGCGAGCTTAGTCCTGCGCCAGCCACTAAGCAAGGTGCTCCACTACAGGATCCAATTGCATGAGCGAGCTTAGTCCTGCGCCAGCCACTAAGCATCACACACTGCTGTAGCGGCGCACCTTGTTTAGCGGCTGATGCAGGACTAAGCTCGCTCATGCAACTGGCCCCAGCTGATCTGTGATTTTGGACCTTGTGAATCTACACCCATATTGTCTGAACAGGGAAGACCAAATCCACTCGTCCGTCGCCTAATGGAAGTAGATCTCTTTGTTGAATAGAATTCTTGTTTGGCAAGGCAAAGTCATGTTTCTGTGAGGCCAAATAGCGGATGCAGATTTCACAATACATGCACAGACAAATTTGTTAGGTAACAAAAAAAATGTTGAGCCCACATTTTAACTTGGATGGTTTTCCAAAAGGCTACTGGTACCCTAGAATATTTGGTCTCTTCAGAGATAGACAAGGTGGGGCTACAACCACACCCATCCCCCAATCAATTAATTTATTTGATCCTCTCGGTAATTATACAAACCAACGCCAGCCAATACAACTAATGCCTTTATTACCTAGCCGTACTAGTTCCACCCCAGAAATCATTCAAAGCAACGATTTTGATCAGCTGCCAACCCGTGATTATTAAGGCAGATCCCCCACCCCACCTAAAAAACAAAATTATTATATTACATTATAAAATGAATCAAGATGAATTGCTACTTTTAAACGATATCTGTGCTGTAGAGAACAAAGATTTAGACTCTAAAAAACAACGCCTTCTCTCTGTTGTTGTTTCTGGAAAATCAAAAGCTTTTCTTGGTAAACAATACATGACAGAAGACATAGAATCTCTCACCGCTGACGAGCTAATCAAACTACATTCAAAATATGAAAATCACATTAGTTCACTAATGACACGTGATTTGAGTCAATCTCTTGTCTGCCTATACACAAGCTGTGAGTCACTTTCTACCTGGCCCCCACCCGGGTCTGCCCTGGGGGACTTGGGTGGGGTTAGGTATTTTTTAGTTCCCAGGGTCACCCTGGTCAGCCCCACAGGGTGGGTTTTTCTCTCTATTCTGGGGCATGTGTTTCTGTCTACCCTTTGTCCATTCACCTGTATTTGCCTTTTTAAAACTCTCCCTACTGTCTGCACTGCCTGTATCTCTTGATATTGGATGTGTGTTGCTAAATGGTCTTAGCTTTATTTAGGCCCCATGTGTTAGGTTTATTTAATGTATTTGACCGGCTGGCGACATACATTCAATGTTTTGTTGTTGTTGGGTTTTTTTTTTTTTTTTTTTTTTTTTTTTTTTTTCACAAGCAGTGCAGGCACGTCCTGAGAAGCCTTGTTGCTGTCGGGATGTTAAGCAATGTACAATCAATCAATCAATCAAACTTCCTACCTGTTGATAGTGACAGCCTTTCACATGATCTAGAAAACCCCACCCGGGTCTGCCCTGGGGGACTTGGGTGGGTTAGGTATTTTTTAGTTCCCAGGGTCACCCTGGTCAGCCCCACAGGATGGGGTTTTCTCTCTATTCTGGGGCATGTGTTTCTGTCTACCCTTTGTCCATTCACCTGTATTTGCCTTTTTAAAACTCTCCCTACTGTCTGCACTGCCCGTAGCTCTTGATATTGGATGTGTGTTGCTAAATGGTCTTAGCTTTATTTAGGCACCATGTGTTAGGTTTATTTAATGTATTTGACCGGCTGGCGACATACATTCAATGTTCTGTTTATTTGTTTTCACAAGCAGTGTAGGCACGTCCTGAGAAAGCCTTGTTGCTGTCGGGACGTTAAGCAATGTACAATCATACAATCAATCACATGATCTAGAAAGCAACCCCATAGTTTCAAGTTCAATAGGCAAATTAGCATGCCTTATGTTTTACAAGTTTGGAAATTACCTTGCACCTGTGGTAACCTTGCTTGTAACTGGGAGTCATATTGATTTTTCTTAAATAAATTTTAAATTAGAAGAAAATGGACGAGACCCAGACGACTCCACAACAGAGTCCTGTCTTGACGCAGGTTCAAACGGTGACTAAGACTAAAAGCCCAGGTCGGATAGAGTCCGGGAAAAGATTAGCTGAATATAACAGGCAACAAAAAAAAAATTACAGCTTCAAGCATTAACAGAAAAGGCTCATGTAACTGACCCACCATCAACAGCACCAGTGTCACTACCGTCAGGACCAACACCCTCACACCCTCATCAAAGTGAGAGACAAACAACTGAGTCTAAACCTAAAACAACAAAATATATAGTTGCTGGATTTGTTGTCGGATTTGGTTATGTAGGTTACCAATTATCTTGGCTTGACTTCGCGAACGAAGATTCTATAGGGCTTGCCCACGTCGTCTGCAGGCATTTTCGTGGCTGCGGAGGCCAATCCGGGACAGGCAGGTACGACCGCAGTGGCTGCAGGGGAAGGTCTGTTCAGGGTTCTGAGTTACGACAGCTCTGTTTTTTCTTCTGAGCCGCTTGTCCTTAAGGTTAGCTCTGCGAGAGTCCTCAAAGGAGACGGCTGCCTTGTGAATGGTGGAGCGCCAGGTGTCACGGTCCGCAGCAAGCGAAGACCACTGGCGGTGGTCGATTTGGCAGGCACTAAGTGACTTCTTGAGACCGTCTTTGTATCTCTTCTTTGGTGCCCCTCTGTCTCGGTGTCCAGTGGCGAGCTCGCCGAACAGAGTGATCTTGGGTAGGCGATGATCCTCCATCCTGGAGACGTGCCCCGCCCAGCGAAGCTGTGTCCGCAGCAGCAAAGCCTCGATGCTCACAGTTTCCGCCTGTTCAAGGACCTCGACGTTGGTGACATAGTCACTCCAGTGAATGCTGAGGATGGTACGCAGGCAGCGCTGGTGAAAGCGTTCGAGGAGTCGTAGTTGGCTGCGGTAGAGGGCCCAGGACTCGGAACCGTACAGCAGGGTGGTGAGGACGACAGCTCTGTACACGCTGATCTTGGTGCCTTTTTTCAGCTGTTGATTGTGCCACACCCGCTTGAATAGTCGCCCGAAAGCACTGTTCGCTTTTGCCAGCCTGTTGTCCAGCTCCTTGTCCAGCTTGGCGTCTGACGTGATGATGCAGCCAAGGTAGGTAAACTGGTGTACAGACTTCAGTTCGGACTCGCCGATGGTGATGTGGGGAGGGCGATGCTCTTCCTTGGGTGCCGGCTGATGAAGGACCTCTGTCTTTTTCAGACTGACCTCAAGTCCAAAGAGCTGGGCGGCATCTGCGAAGCAGGACGTAATGCGCTGCAAGGCTCTCTCTGTGTGTGCAACGAGGGCAGCGTCATCAGCAAAGAGCAGCTCACGAATCAGTTGGTCTAGGGTTTTCGTGTGGGCCTGCAGTCGTCTGAGGTTGAACAGGCTGCCATCGAGACGATACCTGATGTACACTGCGTCGTCGTCGTCGAGGTCCACTGTGGCCTGCTTCAACATCATGCTGAAGAAGATGGTGAAGAGGGTCGGTGCCAGCATGCAGCCTTGCTTCACGCCGTTGCGAATGGGGAATGGTTCTCAGAGGTCACTGTTTAGTCTGACCTGGCCTTGCTGGTCCTCGTGGAGCTGGACGATCATGTTGAGGAACTTTGGGGGACAGCCTAGTCGCTCCAGGATCTGCCACATACCTTGCCTGCTCACAGTGTCAAACGCTTTTGTTAGGTCGACAAACGTTACGTACAGCCCTTTGTTCTGCTCCTGAAGCTGTCTCAGCACAAAGACCATGTCGGTGGTGCTCCTGTTGGCTCTGAAGCCACACTGGCCCTCTGGGAGGTGGTCTTCAGCGATGGCAGGTACCAGCCGATTCAGGAGCAACCTTGCGAGAATTTTCCCGGCAATGGACAGCAGGGTAATTCCACGATAATTAGAGCAGGCAGACTTCTCTCCTTTGTTCTTGTACAGGGTGATGATGACTGCATCACGGAGATCCTTTGGTAGTGTTCCTTTTTCCCAGCAGCAGAGAAAGAGGTCGTGGAGCTTGTTGTGCAGTGCTGGGCCTCCATGTTTCCAGATGTCTGGTGGGATTCCGTCAATGCCTGCTGCTTTGCCACTCTTGAGCTGGTGGATGGCTGTGAGGGTCTCTTCGGCGGTGGGCGGTTCGTCCAATTCAACCTTTAGTGGAAGGTGTGGGATTTGGAGGATGACTGTTTCTTGAACAGTGCGCTCAGCGCCGAAGAGGTCCTGAAAGTATTCCGACCAGCGGTTCAAGATGGAGGTATTATCTGTGAGGAGTGCCTGTCCATCAGCGCTTCGCAGGGGACTTTGTACCAGGTGCCTAGGGCCATACACTGCTTTCAGTGCTTCGTAGAAGCCCCTGTAGTCACCGTTGTCAGCGCAGAGCTGGGTCCTCTGTGCGAGTCTGGACCACCACTCGTTCTGGAGCTCTCTAAGCTTGAGCTGGAGACTGCTGCAGATGAGGCGGAAGGCAGACTTTTTCACAGGGCAGGAAGGCTGGGCTAGGTGGGCCTGGTGGGCGGCTCTTTTTTTTGCTAGAAGTTCCTGGATCGCTACGTCGTTTTCGTCAAACCAGTCTTTGTTCCTCTTTCTAGCAAAGCCCAAGACTTCCACAGAAGATTTTACAATAGCAGTTTTCAGTTGTTCCCAGAGTGTTTCAGGGGAGGAGTCTGCTGGATCAACTGTGTCTTTGAGCATGCGCTGTAAATTGGCCTGAAGGGCAGCTTTCTTGTTGTCACGCTGAAGGCTGGCAACATCAAGCTTTTTCTTGGGGGGGCCCCCTTTCTTGGGTTTCAGCTTGAGGCGGAGCCTGAGTTTGCAGCGAACAAGGCGGTGGTCAGTGTGGCACTCTGCGCTGGGCATCACTCTGGTGAGAAGGACGTCACTGCGGTCCCTCTGACGCACTAGGACATAGTCGATAAGGTGCCAGTGCTTGGAGTGAGGATGCATCCAGGTGGTCTTTCGACTGTCCTTTTGCTGGAAAGTAGTGTTGGTGATGACAAGTTGCTGCTCTGCACAGAGCTCCAACAGTAAGCGACCATTGTCATTGCAGTTCCCAACGCCATGCTTGCCGAGGACTCCTTTCCAGGCTTCAGAGTCTTGGCCCACTCTGGCGTTGAAGTCGCCAAGGATGATGACTTTGTCGTCTGCAGGGGTGCTCTGCAGGAGGCTGCGCAGGTCAGAGTAGAACTTGTCTTTTTCTGCAGGCTCTGCCAGGAGGGTTGGGGAGTACACACTGAGAAGGGTGACGTATTGCTGGTGTCTCAGTGGGAGGCGCATGGACATGATGCGGTCGGAGTGACCCGTTGGTAGGTTTTCCAACTTAGTCGCAATGTGGGTCTTCACCATGAAGCCCACGCCTGAGAGCCGTCTTTCTGATGCAGGCCTGCCTGACCAGTAGAGGGTGTAGCCAGCGACAAGTTCTTGGAGGCTGCCTTCCTCCGGGAGGCGTACTTCGCTGAGCGCGGCGATGTCGATGTTTAACCTCCGCAATTCATGGGCAATGAGGGCGGAGCGACGTTCAGGGCGTCCGCTGTCTGCTATGTCGAGCATGGTTCGGATGTTCCAGCATGCTACGTTGAGTCCGGTCGTGGTCGTCATGAGAGTGGATCCATTGTTTTTTCTTGTTTTCTGACCGCATGAGAAGATGCCCGTTGACCGCGGCTAGCCAACTGGGTTACGAGGGGATGAGCTTTGGTTAGGCCACCTTTTCTAGGCCCCTCTCCGTGTGGAGCAAGCAGTGCTGTCCCTAGAGAAGGCTGCTTGGTCGTTCAGGGTGTGCCGAGTGACGTTGTCATCCCCATGTCAAACATCAGGCGACCAATATCCTGAACCGCCTGCATGCAGGTTTGAGACTGCGGCTTCCAGTGACATCTTTCACCTGCCGTTTTGCCCCTTGCCCATCGCTACAGGACTTGGAAAGTTCAGTGTCATAGTCCGTGGGCGTTTCCTAAAGCCTGCGCGGTGGAGCTTTTTGGTGGAGTGCAGTGTGCGCAGTACTGGCCCCACCCTTTAAACCCTTGGTTCGTTTGCCACGGCCTAGCAAGCTGGGACGGTGGCATCGAGGTCCTCGGGTCGTAGGTTTTATATCAGACTGTCCTTGTCTTAGTCTCTGGCTCAAAAGCCTTCCCCGGAGACACGGGGGCTTTGATGTCAGGGGTTTCCTCCCTTAGCCTTTCCGCAGCCAAGCGGCCAAGCCTGCAAGGCAGCAGGGGACTCGTGGGGGCCGGGGTCGTCTATGTCCCGTGCAGATGTGAACATCTGCCCACTGCCCAGACGGTGACACCAGAGGAGAAAAATCCAACGCCGGAACCCGGTATCGAACCTCGCACCCTTGGCATTGGAGGCAGACGCCTTAACCACTGCGCCATTTCCCCGTCCGTTACCAATTATACAAAACATACAAACCACAGACTCGAACAGTGTCCAAAAAATCAAGCACTCCAAAAACAAAACAAGAAGTCGCCACATTACCAGCAACACCCAAAGCCGTTGACCCATTTCTTATGCAGTGAATAAATTTATTATTTTAATTTTGTGGTATAAGAAAATGAGCGACACAAAGAACATAATGAACCTTGTCTATCACTCTGCTGTAATAAGCGGACTAACAGTTGCTTATTCTATGCTGGGAAAAAGTCTTCTCAAAATGAAATCGGCAGACTTGAGTAGATTAGACTTCGAAGACGTGGAGTGTAACAGCATCAATTGCACCAAAAGACTTTCTAGTTAAGCAAGGAATTATTCCAGAAAATGTTTCTAAGTAAATAAAAAATATGGCAACAATAGCTATTATGATTGGTGGTGCAGTTGTTAATGCATTGGCATTTAGTGGATCAAACTATCTCTTTTCAAAAATGGGTAGAGAGGAATCAGCAGAAGAAATGAAGCGTCACAATGAGGCATCTGAAAAACTGGCACAAGCCCAGCAGGATTACGAGAAGCAAAGAATTGAAAAACTTGATTTCATCAATGAAAAACTCAGGCTTGAAGGTCATGCACAGCATACATTTTCAAATGTCGATGACGCGATCAAAGAATATTTTCTTGTTACTGGTGAAGACATGACCATCCCGCAACCAAAACTTAGTGACTATTACCAACCAAGCCCAGAAAGAAATGGAGAAATAATATTTGTTCTAGTAGGAATGACATTAGTATATTTTACAGGAGTTTTTATTGCTAGAAAAAATGACCGACATTGGAAATAAACTATTAAAAATATATTACTCCCCTATTGGTTACTGGAAAGGAAAAACCGCAATAGAAAAATTACATGCTGCTGTGGGTGGGGATGTCACACTCAAACAAATAAAACAGTGGCTACAAAAACAAGCAATTTGGCAAATTTATTTATCTGCTCCAAGAAAAATAACAAGACCTCATTTTGTAAATACTATCCCTAATGACACCCATCAAATGGATCTTCTGTTCTTGCCACATGATACAATAAGAAAGAAACGATACAAGTATGCATTAACTGTTGTCGACATAGCTTCAAGGTACAAGGACGCCGAACCCATAACTGACAAGAATGCTACCACGGTAGCCACTGCGTTAACAAAAATATATAGTCAAGGCCATTTAAAATTTCCCAGGCTTGTTCAAGTCGATGACGGAAGTGAATTTAAAGGCGCTGTTAATCAATTATTTGCAAAGCATGGAGTGCTAGTGCGGCGAGGCATACCAGGTGTGCACAGGTCACAGGCAATTGTTGAAAACTTTAACAAGCAATTATCGGAGAGACTTTTCAGCTATCAGTATTCTAAGGAACTTATGCATGACGCTTGAAACACTGAGTGGGTTAAGAGATTACCGTCTGTGATAAAAGCAATGAATAATGAGGGTCATTTAAAACCTGCTGATGGTATTAAATTAAAAACAATGCCATCAGAATCAGAAATAAAAACAACACCCCCCTGACACAAGCTTGTTTACAAAACAGGTGAGATATTTGTATCAACCTGGCGAGGCTGAGAATGACGTCAGGCGCAGGGCAACTGATCCAATATGGTCTACGTCTGTTCACAATATAAAAAAAATAGTTCCTGGCGCTAATGCATCGATTTATTATCTGTATGAGCCTGCACCACAGAGGGCATTTGTTAGAGAAGAATTACAGATTATTTCCCCAGACACTATTACCCATTTTTAACCATTTCATCAACTAATTCATCGATTAGTTCATCAAACAGTTCATCAGCTATTTCTTCAGATAACTTAAGCGCATAATGCCCAGGTGCATAAGCCTTTTCCTTAGTGTGAAACACTCGTTTTGTGTCTCCAACTGCAAGTGACTTCTTATGTGTTTGGATCATTTCAATATTGTGTCTATTTGACCTCAGTGTCTTGTTTGGATAATCAGGCATTAGTTCTCCATCTAATACTTGCTTGTAATGTTCATGTCGAATGTCTTTATTTTTTATCGCTGTTTTCTTGATACCTTTGGCTTTGGACTGACTGCCTTTTTGGTGCAGTATAGAATACATTTTTTACCTCAGTCCAACGTACTCAAATATTGGCACACCATTCAGTTCATCTTTAAACTTACCAGCACTTTTTTGTTTTGTGTGCTGAACAGTGGGTGATCTTTAGGGTAACCAGACGTGTCATACATATGCAGTTCTGTTTTCATGTCTTCATAAAAGTCTTCAGTAGGCACATCAATGATCATAGAGTCAGTGTCAGGGTATAGCAGACGACACTCATGATACTTTGGTTTGAAGTAATCATAATAAAATTCAAGCATCAGCAATTTTGATAACTCAAGAATTGCCATACCAATGAATACTGGCTTGTCCAGTTTAACAATCTTTTTTTTTTTGAGTGTCACTGCATACAATGATGGATGAAACTCTTTATACCCTGAGTATTGTGGCTTGCCTGTAAGTTTAATTGCACCTGATTCAGTTGTAACCAGTCTCACATCTTTGCGGTGATAAGGATTTTCCATCGTCTTTCCAAAACAGGCATTGTTCATAAGCTTAAAGAAGTCTTTGTCAAATACAGTGTTACAATCTCTTGCACGGAGGGTTGTGTTTTTCATTATGTAATCTTTCATGAAAGCACTTTGATCAAATTTAACACCTCTGTGAACTTTCTTTAGTACTAACCCATGTCTGATGTAAAATTGCAGCAATCGATAGTGACATACGTAATTAAATTTGTCATTCAAATTTGGCACAAGTTTGGTGTCTTCTTTTTTCCCCATCAAACTCATTTTCTCAAATGCTAATGGATAATCATTGTGGTAATCATGTAGGTGGTGTGGGTACTCCAGGTCAACTTTTCCCCCACCCGGGTCTGCCCTGGGGGACTTGGGTGGGGTTAGGTATTTTTTAGTTCCCAGGGTCACCCTGGTCAGCCCCACAGGGTGGGTTTTTCTCTCTATTCTGGGGCAAGTGTTTCTGTCTACCCTTTGTCCATTTACCTGTATTTGCCTTTTTAAAACTCTCCCTACTGCCTGTACTGCCTGTAGCTCTTGATATTGGATGTGTGTTGCTAAATGGTCTTAGCTTTATTTAGCCCCATGTGTTAGGTTTATTTAATGTATTTGACCGGCTGGCGACATACATTCAATGTTCTGTTTATTTTTTTTTTTTCACAAGCAGTGCAGGCACGTCCTGAGAAAGCCTTGTTGCTGTCGGGACGTTACGCAATGTACAATCAATCAACCAGGTCAACTTCAAAGATCCAACCCTTTTTGTGATTCCGATCATAATTCATAATTTCCTTTGTTAATTTTTTTATATCACACTGTGACAAATCATGTAGACAAAAGTTTTTCAAGGGCAATAACTCACACATCGCAAATCCGTAAAGGTTATTGGCATCAAGGTATGTAATGAATGACCTTGACCTTGAGGGGTCAAAGTCATCAATATATTTGTTGTTGGCTTTGGCATAGTTGTTTGCGGCTATACTTATGCCTCCCCTCAATCCACGTTCCACCATTTCACCCATCGTATGATCAGACAACAGGTCTATAAATATCTTGCTGGATTTCAAAAATGCATCCCATGTCATGCCAGGACTAGTTATGTAGCAAGCTGGGTCAAGACTGTGGTGTAACAAACCCTTTTCACGGTAACTTTCAAATACGTCTGCTAGCAAACAAACGTCAGCTTTCAAGTACTGGTCATGGTAGTCACCAATCGTTTCACACCCTAGTTTACCCCATGCATCGAGGGCATGCTTGTAATCAGAGTCAGAAATTCCTTTACCATTTAGTGTAGAATAAAATGCCTCTTTTGGAGGTAGTCTCCTTTCCTCAAACACAACCCAGTGATCAATGTACTCATATGGATAGACACCTTTCTTGATTAACTCAGGCTAAAAAATATTTACTTGTTATTGGATACTCAGTCAGTCCTTCTGCCAGACTAGCAAGCCCTAAAGACAAATGTTGCGTGGAGTCATAAAATGCTAATTTGTCTAACCTAAAAGTCAAGTATTTCTCAGTTGTCTGGGCAATGCAACTAATTTTTTTGTAAGACTCGTCCACAGCCTGCATGATAATATGTGAATCATACCCCTTGAGATTGTGGAAAAAGATAGGCAGTTTGTATGCCTTGGGATCTATTTTTAGTTTTAAGTTGCAATCACCATGTGCAGCACCTCTGTAATGTCCAGTTATGTGGTCATGGTCACGAACTTTATCACCCTTCAGAAGTTGTTCACAACCTCCCAGAGCTTGTTCACAAATCCAACATGTCTCCACTGTATTAAAATTCAGTTCATCCTCTTCTGCCATCACCAAAGGCATCTGACAGTTTTCCAAATACTGTACTACCTGACTATACAGTTGTCTCATTTCTGTTAAAAACTCAGCTGCTGCATTTTCACCTCTGCAGATAACAGGTTCTTCGTGCACACCATCTGACCTAACAAGAATGTATCCAAAAGAACACACCACTTGGTCACTCAACTTTATTGTCTTTGGTAATGATTCTGGAACAGGACCATCATATGGAACAACCAGTGATTCAAAATCAGCATACACTACAAACGGCAGCTTTTGTTGATTCCCAGAGTTTTTAAAATAAACCTTGCTGCCAGGATCTGGATACCTAAGTACTGTTTGAATGTCATCAGGTGACCTGCAATGTTTAGCATGTTTGTGTGCTACTTCAATAGAGGAAAACCTCTGTAAACACTTTTTACAAAATTCCTGTTTACACTTGTGTTTTGTTGTATGCCCATGAATTAGACGTGACATACTCCTAATAATCGTGTAGTGAAAGTTATCACCGGAACTTATTAATAAAAGGTCAACATGCTTATCTTCTGGCTGACCATAGGTGGGGGCAAGTGGTGATACTCTAATTGGTTCTAATTTGTTTTCAGACTCATTATCCCATACATACACATTTACAGATATACCAGGATTTAGTTTTTCAAACAAATCTATGTCCTCTACCTTAGGAAAATCTATGCCACTGAAGTTGAGTTCGTTTTCAAATTTGGTATAGTTAGATACACGTTCAGGTCTTAATTTTACAAAGTGTAGTTTGGCAAGCACACACCACATGAAACAGAAATTATCATTGTTCTGAATATTGACTACAGCCTTTTTGTTTGCAACCTCAGTTGGTAGAGGCAGCCATGATTTGCCTAAAATAGGATGGTATCTTGACTGCTTCAGTTGCAGTTCATGTACACGACCTTCATGCCAACCAGACCCCTGCATTTTTCCTCTGTCAATTGCTTCTAGAAAGTCAGGCAACAATCTTTCTCTAAACACTTTTTCCAATTCCCTTCTTGAATTAACTGTGTGTTGTCTTGTCGAGATATACGATACAATCACTTCACCATCTACCCTTGTAAATTCTATTTTCGCAACAATCTGAATCTTTACACTGCCAGAAAGAATATTATCTTGTATGACAGAAAAAGACCTTTCTATCGACACTGTATGTGTTGGATATAGGCAAGTCTGTTGTGTGAAACACGTTTCTTAAGCCGGACGAGCTTTGGGCATTGTCCGTCATTTTTATTTGTCCGACAAAATAATAAATAGAAAAAATTACACAAGGTGTAATACCACTTTATTGACTGTAACACCTACAATAAACAGATTCAGTTTGCATAGTTGTCTGAATATTTGTTCACACACTGTCTCAAACAACTGATCATCAACTTCAAAGGCATGTGTCTTAAGATCGACAGGCATGTACTCTACAAATGGTAACTCCTCAAATATTTCTAAAGTCATTTGATATGACACATAAATCATCGCAGGTGTTGATATTGGTGTTATGTCCGGTTGTTTGAAATCTGTTCTTAACTGATCAAAGTGTTGGATATACCTGAAGAACTCTGTTACATCGATCGTGTTGTCCGTCATTTTTATTTGACCGACAAAATATTAAATAAATAATATTTCTTCTGTCTGCTCATGCCGCGTGTGTAATATCACTTTATTTACTGTAACACAGTTAATATAACGAGACCTCCAAGCAGACATCAAGAGACTGGGAACCACCTGGAGTAGAATCGAAGGAGAAGCACAGGACAGGAGTTGCTGGAGGTCTCTCGTCGACGGCCTATACCCGGGTAGGGGTGACAGGCGTAAGTAAGTAAGTAAGTTAATATAACCATTTAGCTTACGTAGTTGTTTAAATATGTTATAACAAAGTATTGCAAACCAGTCACAGCTGGCATCATTAACTTTAAAGGTATGTGTCCTAAAATCAACTGTCATGTACTCCACAACTGGATGCTCATCATCAAAAAAGTCCAAAGTCACATTATATGACATATATATCACCGATGGCACTGAGAGGCTTATGTCAGGCTGTTTGGTAGATGTTATTAAAGAATCTAATTGATCAACGTCTTTGAAGCTCTCTGTGATATCAAACGCTTGCACGATTTGTCCGACCATCATTTTTTATGGACAAAATAAAAGGCTAAATTAATTCACTAACCCATACCCTGTGGGCTGATCTGTCTTTAAAATAAGCCCCCACCCGGGTCTGCCCTGGGGGACTTGGGTGGGGTTAGGTATTTTTTAGTTCCCAGGGTCACCCTGGTCAGCCCCACAGGGTGGGTTTTTCTCTCTATTCTGGGGCATGTGTTTCTGTCTACCCTTTGTCCATTCACCTGTATTTGCCTTTTTAAAACTCTCCCTACTGTCTGCACTGCCTGTAGCTCTTGATATTGGATGTGTGTTGCTAAATGGTCTTAGCTTTATTTAGGCCCCATGTGTTAGGTTTATTTAATGTATTTGACCGGCTGGCGACATACATTCAATGTTCTGTTTAGTTTTTTTTTTTTTTTCACAAGCAGTGCAGGCACGTCCTGAGAAAGCCTTGTTGCTGTCTGGACGTTAAGCAATGTACAATCAATTTAAAATAAGCTTTAGATGCTTAGTTGATTTCAGTTTATTTTTTGCATCATCCCGTTCATACTTATTTGGGATGACATCATTTTCTCTGAGGCAGTCTTCAAAGCTGTCACGATCCTTACAGTAAAACAAACAGATAAACTTTAACTGTACTCGAAAATCTTTCAGTACAGCATTATATTTTTGAGTGAGAATCCATACACTGACATTTGCGTGTCTGCCACTGAAGGCAAGTTCTGCCAGTGTGTTTCTCTTCTTAACAATATCCTTCTCTGCAGAGCAATCATCAACAATAAACAAAGTTGACTGTCCTTCAAATTTCTTGTAAAAATACTGCATGTAGTCATTCAGTTTTTTCTCAGGGTCGACTAAATAAATGTTATGATCAGTCCAAATGAATAAACGGTTGTGATAAGCTTTGTTGTGTTTGATAGTAGGACAAAATATCACAATGTTTTCAAAATGACAGATGTATCGTGTTTGTAGTAGGTCAAGAACAAATTCAGTTTTACCACAGCCTGTGGCCCCACAAAACAAGCCACAGTGTGGGTCGAGTGTCATCAAGTTCATTTTAATACTAATTATAATTTTAATATATGTGTCCACTCAGTCTGCTTTCTTGAATGTTCAGTTGTGCGTCATAAATCAGATACAAATATATATTTATTGCACCAGCTGTTTCAGTCTTTTTTTGTATTTGGATTGTAATTCCGTCACTACCATTTTCGACAGTACGACCTGACCCATGTAGGTAGTCGTCATCTGTACTTCGCAGGTCTAGCCAAAGTGCATACTTGTCTGTCAGGTATTGAGCAATTCTTACATCATAGAGATGTAGATCTTTGCATGCCATGTTTGCAGGTTTTTCTCTAAGCCTTCCGCCTTCAAAATATTTTAGGATCTCGTCATAGTGCTGGTAAGGTTGCATACCCGAAGCATACACTTGATTAGGACGGCCTTCAATAGTACAAGACAAATGAGTAATCTTTGGATTGTAAAATTTTTCTGAATCCCTTTGGTATGGACTCGTCGGTTTAACAAACAACATAAGAATGCCTTTTAATGACCTAGCAGGTGTGTTCAAGTTGATGTTCCACATTGGATCGCTTTTGTCTTTATGAATTAAACTGTGTCTTATCACACGACATAATAAATTGGCAGTCTTGACTGGTACTGATTTTGAATGAGAGTAGCTAGATTAGCATGTGTGACAATTTCATATTCCAAAGAGATGTTAGAGATCTTGTATGTTGCGTCTGTGTCAGTTGATTTAATAACTTTGGAGTAGTCATTAAAGATTAGTTCAAAACTCAGACGGTCATTCAGTGCTCCTTGGTAATAAGGTAAATGCGCTGTTAGGATTTCAAATTCAAGTGGAATGCAAAACCTATTTCCATATGTTTCTGCCACAATAACGTCCTTGGCTTCTGTTGTTGATTTATCTGATTCATTGATTCTGAGTTTGGCAACATTACCAGACTGTATAGTTACCTTGATAAGTACGGTCTTCTCTTTCTTCGTTTGTAAGCCACAGATCTTTGTAACAGTAGAATACATCAGCATCATCCAGGCTAAACACTTCCTGACCTTCAAGTTTAACTTTAATAGTTTTAATAATTGCTCTGCCTAGGTTGTCAACTAGTGTTCTTTTGTCATCTGTGTCTGATGAAAGTTCAATATTAAAAGCAAGGCGTGCAGTACCAGGAACAATAACATCACTGTGAGCTAGGTTAGGAAAGTTGACAGTAAGGGTTTGGTTCTGGTCTATAGTACTAGGATTGTTAGTGACGACAATTGATTGTCTAATGCCCTTAACACCAAGAGGTTCACGTAGTTTTCTGTATGGGTCTAACTTTGATCCGTAGGACTGTGTCATTTATTATGCAAAAATCAAAAAAAAAATTAATTAATAAAAACAATGGCAGCGGGAGGATTTAACCATGAAGATTTTGAAATGGATGACATGAATGACTATGATACTAGTGCAACAGATGTAACTGGAATGGGAAATACTTCTAGTATGTATCATGAACTGTTAAAAGACAAAGTAAACTCGTTTTATGATAGTGTTGGTGACCGCCCAGATGAAATAGATCCTAATCAGTTTGAATATGAAAAAGGTCATTTATTTTTAAATACTGCTGACAGAGGAAAAGTACAATTGACTAACAAAAGAGACCCTGGTAAGTTTAGAGCTTTAAGTACAATCAAAAATAAAGGTGGTGTTGGCGCCTTGCGTCAGCTTGGTATTGGAGATAAACAGTTACCACCTCGTCTTGCTAGTGCTCTTCATGATGCGCAAACAAGGTTGCCAACTGGACAAGAAATTGAAATGACTGAAGTAACAAGACTGCCAGAATTAGCAAACACAGTAATACAAGAAACTTCATTTACAGAAGGGCAAATAAATGAGGCAATCAAAACAATGGGTGACTCTCCTTTGACAATGCGGGAGTTAGTGGGGTTGGATAAAACACTGCAGTCAATCAGAGGTGAGCTTGTGAATAATGTAGCCAAACTAGGGGAGCTTGATAATCACATAGAAAGAGAAAAAGAACAACTAGCTAAAGCTGATGATGAGAATTATGACACAAAAATGAAAGAAAGAATACAACACAGATTAAATGATTTGCAGATTGAAAGATCTGCACGGCTAGAAGTGATTGAAATAGGAAAAGAAAAACTGAAAACACAGGTCAACAGGATTAGAGAAACAATTCAGAAAATACTTCATGAAGACACAACTTTGGTTGAGAGATTGAAAACACTTTTCAGAGAGCAGGGTATCACAATTGCATGTTTAATTACTGCTCTTGGATTTATTATCAGTACTGTTGTATTAGCTGTAACAGGTGGACCAGGTGGTAGCGCCCCAGCCTACCCGGCACTGGCCTCCACGTGGCGTAGGTGGGTAGTCCGCTCAGTCCCTGACTGAGTGGGCTAGCGGACGGGTGCCATCTTTGTCCAGGATTAGGACTTGATGTCAGCAGATATGTTGTTCAGCCTTTTCACTGGTCCGGTTTTTAAGGAGCTGTGCTAACCTAGGTCGTACCATGTTGGATTGGTCCTTAAAAATACTCGTGACTTTTTGGTCCTTTGGATCCCAAGTGTTTGCCGTGCTTGGAGACCCGTGTCGGGGGAGAAGAGGATCCTGGTGGCTGAGGTTCCCTTTGGGCTGCGGCTCACTGGTGCCAACACTCCACTTCGGCCTTGACTTCTACCTAAACGGGAGGCTAGTCGTACCGGCCTAGTCAATCGGCTCTTGTCACGTTGAGCCCTATCCCACTGTTGACATGCGGGTTGCTATACGGAGCACCATGCTATAGCTTCTGCTGCTGATTAGGTGCTTTACGCCAGTATTCCCCTGCATTCAACGGTGTGATAGAAGGCGGTGGCTCAAACGGTTCAATCGGGCTTACCCCCTTGAGTATATCTTTCGGGCAGTCTCCATTGTGCGTCGGCTGGAGACCCGCCGACAGTTGCACTTTCCCTTGTTGGGCTCGGTGGCGGGCGGGGACCCCCGGGGGATGAATATCTCTACTAATATAATATGGATAAAACCAAAAAACCAAAACTAGCACAGAAACGGCGCATAGACACCGACATTGCACATGACAGTGATTCAGGTGAAGGAGAAACCAGTTACCAAGCTGCATCCTTTTCTGGTGGGGGAGACCCTCAGGAGCCGTGTTGGCAGGCCTGACGCCCAGCGCCTCAGGTCTGGTGACTTGCTGGTGGAGTGCCGTACTCGGGCACACTCCAGCGGGCTACTGGGGCTCTCTTCCATCGGAGACACTCCTGTGGAAGTCACACCCCACAAAACTATGAATTCGTCAAGAGGCGTAATCAAAGATCAAGCTTTGGCAGAACTGTCAGAAGATGAACTTGTAAGGAACCTTAAGTCTCAGGGGGTGACTTGCGTCAGGCGCTTCGCTTCCAAGCGAGGTGGTGGGGAGATCCGTCTCCCTACCATCATCCTGACGTTTGGCACCCCCACCCCTCCTACTACCATCTGGGGAGGTTACTACTCCCTGAGAGTGAAAAAGTACGTCCCTCTTCCCCTCCGGTGCTTTAAGTGCCAAAAGTATGGCCATGGGCAGAAGACATGCCGTCAGGCAGAGGCTTCATGCGCCCGTTGCACTAGGCCCGGACACTCTGCTGAGTCCTGCACAGCCACCCCCCTGTGTGTGAATTGCCAGGGGGCGCATATGGCTTCGGATAAGAAATGCCCTCGTTGGATATCCGAGTGCAAGATTCAGCAGGTGCGTGTGGAGAAGGGGCTGTCCTTTCTGGATGCCAAAAAACTGGTTGAAGGCCCTGGGGCAGCTGCGGCTGCCCCAACCTCTAACACCTCAGTGTATACTTTTAGTGCAGCGGTGGCAGGCAAGCGCCCCACCAAAGACTTTTCATGTCAGACCCCAACTTCTTGGTTGGGGGCGGAGCCTCGGCTCATCTCGCCCCTGGAGAGTAACCCTCCTCCGGTGGTGACAAGGAGCCAGGGAACGCAGAAGGCGGACACTGCCGGTCCGGTTGTGCCGCCTTCTGTTGCCCCTAAGCCTCAGCCCCCACCCAAACCTGTTAGTCAGTCAACTCCAAAGGCTTCTGGCTCTGGTCAGCCTTCTAAGGCCGCTAACTCTAGCGGCAGGAACGCTGCCCAGGACCAGAAGTCTAAGAAATCTATGGGACCGCTGTGCGCACGGGCCCAGAAGGGGAACACAGATGTGCCCCTTCAAAACAAATATGCTGCACTGGAGGAGCGGATGGAGGGAGTGGAAGTTGTTGTTGCTGATGCTGCGGCAGCTCCACCCCCTTCCTCTCCGAAGAACTAGAGGAGGCCCGGGAGCCAGCCCCCCTCTGTTTCTTCAACTCCTTCCAAGGTAAAGGAAAAAGGGGGGAAAAACTCCTTACCCCCAGATCAGACTTAATCATGGACTCTTTGCTTCAGTGGAATTGTCGTGGTTTTCGAGCTAACTTTGAGGAATTACGTCTTTTAGTCAAGTTCTATAACCCCTCAGTCATATCTCTTCAGGAGACTTACCTGAAGACTTCTGACCCTGTGTCTTTTAATGGTTTTAATGTTATACATAAAGGCTCTGATTCGGAGAGGCGCTCAGGTGGAGCGGCTCTTCTCATTAGTAGCCAAATTTTATGTAGCCCCGTTAGCATCGACACCTGTCTTCAGGCTGTCGCTGCTCGGGTTACCTTAAAAAAGACCATAACCATATGCAGTATTTACCTGCCACCATCACTGCGGGTCTGTAGCAATGATATTTTTCACTTAGTAGATCAACTGCCCCCTCCCTTTATTCTCATGGGGGATTTTAACGGTCATGCTCACCTTTGGGGTAGTGACCACTATGATGGCAGAGGTCAGATGTTAGAAGATGTTTTTTCTCAACTTAACCTATGTGTCTTTAACGATGGCTCACCTACATACTCTAACTCAGGTTCCGGATCTAGTTCTGTTCTAGACCTCACTGTGTGTGATCCTTCTCTCATGCTGGACTTTGACTGGAAGGTTCACGATGACCTGTGTGGTAGTGACCACTTCCCAGTAGTCCTGTCATCGGTCAGCTGTGAGGAGGATTCGCCGGTGGGGCGCTGGAATCTCAAGAAAGCTAACTGGTCTCTGTTTGCCTCTCTCTGTCAGTCTCGTCTTACAGAGGAGGTGGTCATGTCAGTTGAAGAACCTGTTTCTTGTTTTACTTCTATTTTGTTGGAGGTTGCAGGTGAAACCATCCCTAGAACTTCCACATCACTCCCTCGGAAGCCGAGAGTACCATGGTTCAATGAAGAGTGCCGCAAGGCCCAAACAATGCGCAAATCTGCTCAGCGACGTGCATTTTGTAATCCGTCGCAAGCAAATATTTTAACCTTTAAAAGACAGCGGGCGAAAGCCCGTTATATTTTTAAACGTGAACGCCGTGCTTCCTGGAGACGCTTCGTCTCATCTTTATCTTCTAGGACTCCGTCCCAAAAAGTCTGGAAGGCTGTTCGAAGAATTAGGGGCAGGGGTGGCTCGGCTTCTGTCGGCCATCTTAGAGATGGTGCCAGTTTGGTCACAGATAAAAAGGCTGTGGCCAATTTGCTTGCCTCCACCATTGCCCATAATTCTTCAACAGAGCATTATTCACCTTTCTTCCAGAGAGAGAAGGAGAAGCGAGAATCTTGTGCTTGTGATTTTATATCGGATAACTCGGAAGACTATAATGCCCCTTTTACGTTTTCAGAATTGCAGCAAGCCATGAAGAAATGTACTGACTCTGCTGCTGGATTAGATACCAT
This sequence comes from Semisulcospira habei, assembly GCA_036245525.1. Lineage (NCBI taxonomy): Eukaryota > Metazoa > Mollusca > Gastropoda > Semisulcospiridae > Semisulcospira > Semisulcospira habei. Next base: position 156,557,033 of record BTPG01000003.1, read on the forward strand.
CCATTATCAGCTCCTAACTCATCTGCCTGAGGATTCACTCCTTGTACTTCTCAAGGCCTTTAACCATATCTGGATAACCGGTCATTTTCCGCCATCTTGGCGCCAGGCTGTGGTTGTGCCAATTCCCAAGCCGGGTAAGGATCCTTCCGACCCGGGCAACTACCGGCCAATAGCTTTGACATCATGTTTATGTAAAACTATGGAACGCTTGGTCAACGCCCGACTGGTGTGGCATCTTGAGTCACAGGGTCTCATCACAGACCTCCAGTGCGGTTTCCGGCGCTTCCGTAGTACAACTGACCATCTAGTCCGCTTTGAGTCTTTTATCCGAGATGCTTTTGTCAACAAGCAGCATGTCTATGCAATTTTCTTTGATCTTGAAAAGGCATATGACACTACCTGGAAGCATGGTATAATGTCTGATTTGTCGGACATGGGTTTTAAAGGGCATCTGCCCGTTTTTATTCACAATTTTTTGTCCAACAGGTCGTTCCATGTCCGTGTGGGCTCCACCCTCTCCGACTCCTTTGAACAGGAGATGGGTGTCCCGCAGGGCAGTATTCTATCTCCTGTTTTATTTAGCATTAAAATAAATAACATTGTAAAGGCCGTCAAGGATGATTCTGAATGCTCTTTGTTTGTGGACGACTTTGCTTTGTGTGCACGAGGTCGAGGACTTGCGTCCCTTGAGAGGCGCTTGCAGCTGTGCGTTGATCGCATCCAGGGGTGGGTGTCTCTCAATGGATTCAGATTCTCGCCCTCCAAGACAGTCTGTGTGCATTTTACTAACCAGACGAAATTTTTTCCAGAACCTAGCCTGAGCATTGCTGGAGTGCCAATTAAGGTGGCTGAAGAGGCTAAGTTTCTGGGGGTCATCTTTGACAAAAGATTGACCTTCTGCAACCATGTTAACTACCTTAGAACCTCTTGTCGGAAGGCCCTCGACATTCTTCGTGTCGTTGGTCGTACTGACTGGGGTGCAGACCGCATCGTCTTACTTCGACTGTACCGGGCCCTTGTTCGGTCCAAACTGGATTACGGCTCTGTGGTATATGGCTCGGCTTCCAAGTCTGTTCTGCAGCGTCTGAACACAATTCACCATCAAGGTCTGCGCATATGTCTGGGAGCCTTCAGGACATCTCCAGTTCCTAGTCTGTATGCAGAGGCAGGGGAGCCTTCTCTCAGGCTCCGCCGCATCCGCCTCATGCTCAGCTACGTTCTGAAGCTGAAGGCCCATCCAGAAAATCCTGCCTATGATTGTGTTTTTAACCCGTCGTTTGCAGAGATTTACGATGCCCATCCGGGAGCTGTCCGTCCACTTTCCTTCCGTGTCCGACCTCATCTGCAGGCGGCCGGAGTGGACCTGGACAAAGTTTCGGAATCTCTGCAACACGTCACTCCACCCTGGCTACTACCAGTTCCTGACATCTTGCTGGACTTGACTGCCCACAAGAAGGATTGTACTCCACCAGCCATATACCAACAGAGCCTCAATGAACTCCTTTCAATTTTTCCTGGCTATTGTCGTCTTTATACGGATGGGTCCAAGTCTGAGGATGGAAGAGTGGCTGCGGCTGCAGTGTCCTCTCGCCATCCTAGACGCCCATTTAAGCTCCGTCTCCCTGACCATTCCTCTGTATTTAGTGCAGAACTGCAGGCCATTCTGCTGGCACTCAAGCATGCCTATCAGTCTCGGGAAAGGAACTTCCTGATTCTGTCTGACTCTCTTTCTGCCCTGCAGGCCCTTCAGGGCGCGGGAACAGACCATCCACTGCTGGTGCAGATTAGAGAGCTCTACGCGGACTTGATGAAGGAATATTATGACATCATTTTTATTTGGGTCCCAGGCCATGTGGGCATCGAAGGCAACAGAATCGCAGATTCTGCTGCCAACGGTGCCTGCAGTGACCCTGTCCCTGACACACAGACTGTCTATAGTGATTTTAAACCTGTTATTAGTGCGTACATAGCCCGCGAGTGGCAGTCCGATTGGGACAAAGAGAAAGGGAACAAGCTTCATGAAGCTCTTCCTAAGTTGTCTGACAGTCTACCTTTCCGCTGCGGCAGCCGCCGTGAGGAGACTGTCCTTGCTCGGCTCCACATCGGGCACACATATGTTACGCACTCTTACTTACTTAAACAGGATGAGCGTCCATGGTGTTTTGCCTGTGATGAGCAGTTTTCTGTTCGACACTTTTTGCTGTATTGTGCTGACCTAATTGACACCAGATATAAACACTTCACAGCAGACTCCTTGAAGGTTTTGTTCCGGGATGTTCCCCCGGACAAAATCTTCAATTTTTTGAGAGAATGCAATATTTTTAACAAGATCTGAGCATTCATAGACTATGTGAATTTTTTTATTTGCCCTTTTTGAGAGTCTGTAGACGTTTCTTTTCCAGACATGTGCGACATTTTAGCCTGAGATTTTTAATCTATATTTACATCTTGTCTTAAGACCTTGCTTTTAGTCTGGCTGACCAGATTTTTACCCATCCCGCCGTGAGATGGCCTTGGTCGCTTGCTCGGCGTTAAACCCAAATAACTAACTGGTAGCGCCCCAGCCCCTCCAGCTCCTCCAGTTCCGTCAGACCCAAAAGATTTACAGGCGTGGGTAAAAAAAACAGTTGTCATATATCAGACTTGCTTCAGAAATTAGCTGTGAAAGCAATGGATGCTTTGCCTGGCATAATAGGGAGTGTTGTCAGTTGGTTGATAAGTACAGCAGCAAAGGTAGTAGGGTTTATGGCAGAGCATGTATGGGTCTTTTTGGTGACAGTAGGAGGGTTAATTAGAATGAAGAGCTCCGTTGACCCCCAGCTGAGAGACCAGCAAGCAGGATTTAGGAAGAACCGATCATGTACAGACCAGATCGCCACTCTCCGCATCATCGTGTAACAGTCTCTGGAATGGAGCTCCCCACTGTACGTCAACTTTGTGGATTATGAGAAAGTATTTGACAGTGTGGACCGAGAGACTCTGTGGAAACTCCTACGACACTACGGTGTACCCACAAAGCTCGTCCGCCTGATCAAGAGCAGCTACGATGGCATGACATGTCGCGTGATTCACGAAGGGCAGTTCACCATGGAGCTCCAGGTCAGAACTGGTGTCAGGCAGGGGTGTCTGCTGTCTCCGTTCCTCTTCCTACTGGCCATAGACTGGGTCATGAAGATGACCACAGAGCACAGACGAAGTGGAATACAGTGGACACTGTGGACACAGCTTGACGACCTCGATTTTGCAGACGACTTGGCATTACTGCCCCACACTCATCAACAAATGCAGGACAAGACCACGAGGCTTGCTGACACCTCGTCCCAAGTGGGCCTCACCATTCACAAACAGAAAACAAAGACAATGAGGCCGAACGCAACCAGGGAAGAACCAGTCTTGCTTGCTGGCACCCCGTTGGAGGAGGTGGAGTCCTTCACCTATCTCGGGAGCATCATAGACAAAAAAGGCGGCACTGATGCAGATGTCAGAGCACGAATCGGTAAAGCCAGAGCAGCCTTTCTCCAGTTGAAAAAAAGTGTGGAGTTCCAGAGAGCTGTCACAACACACCAAAGTCCGGATTTTCAACTCCAATGTAAAAGCAGTTCTCCTATATGGAGCAGAGACTTGGAGATTGACAAAAACCACAGTCAACAGAGTACAGACCTTCATGAACAGTTGCCTTAGAAGAATTTTGAAAATCCACTGGCCAGAGAAGATCAGCAACGTCAGACTCTGGGAGAGAACAGAGCAGATAACAGCAGAGAATGAAATTGGGCGAATAGATGGGGATGGATCGGTCACAGTCTGAGAAAGCCAGCTTCCAGTATCACTAGGCAGGCATTGTCATGGAACCCCCAGGGAAGAGGAAAAGAGGTAGGCCGAGAAACTCCTGGCGTCGAGACCTCCAAGCAGACATCAAGAGACTGGGAACCACCTGGAGTAGAATCGAAGGAGAAGCACAGGACAGGAGTCGCTGGAGGTCTCTCGTCGACGGCCTATACCCGGGTAGGGGTGACAGGCGTAAGTAAGTAAGTAAGGAGGGTTAATTATAGGATATTTAATGAAACAGGTAAAGAAGTAATATCCCTAATCCAGTAAGGCCTATTACCAATGCAGTTCTCTCTAACTCATGTGTGTTAACTGATGACTGTTCCGGGGCTTCTGTTTCTGGTTGTACCGGTGTCGGTGTCAGTGCCGGGGTTGGGGATGGGGCTGTTACTGTCTGTATAGGTGATGATGTTACTAATGTTTTTTGTGCATGTGGCGACTTTAGGTGCAAGCGATGTTTGCTTGTTGGACCTAAGCTATGTGTGGTTGTTGGACCCAAACTATGTGCGGTTGTTGGGCTCAAGTTTACAGATTGATTGAGGCCTAATTTCTGATCACGCCCTGCAACAATTATTTCGTTAATTTGTTATTGGCCCTATTTGAAGTTGAAGGTCTGATGGCAACATGTATAAACCGATGCCAACTACAAAGTCAACTTTCGATCTAGCATATCTGAGAAGGTCTTGGTAGTGTTGTATGCTTGATGGGAGATCTACTACTGAGTTAATTGAATCTTCAAGGTTTGCAAGAAATTGTTTTTGTGCTTCAAATTTACCGCTCCCGTTTAAAATATTTGACTTTGTTTGAGCTTGTGCTCCTAGTATACACCACACAAACGTTCTGATAGACTCATTAATGCGTTCGACTCCTGCTTGAGTAAACCCATCACTCTTATCTAAGACAAATGTGGTCCAGGCATTAGACTGTTTCTGTTTAATTGAGCCTAACCACACTTCAGATTTTGATGAAGAGTAGGGAGGCCAGTAATCTTGAGGGTATTGTCTGTGACTCATAACATAATACAATGTACCCATACCTTTGTGATCATCAAGTTTTTGTGTAAAGTCATACTTTGTACTAATGTTAAATTCATTACAGATGCGTTCAAATGCTTTCAAATCCATGGGATTGTTAAACGGGTTAAAACTGGATTCAGTAGGCAGTGGTCTATGGAGTTCTGACAGTATTCTTCTAAGCTGGTAATACATGTGGAAACGATAAACAGACTTAATCAGTTTGTTTGGGTGATTTAAATGGTCTGTAAAAGAAACCCCACATCCAGTAGTTGAGCATAGTATAGCAAAGTTAAGTTGGTTTTGAAACATCTGTAATGGGCTTGAAGACCACTTTCTTGCAGTTGCATCATCTGTTATTGGACCCCCCACCCGGGTCTGCCCTGGGGGACTTGGGTGGGGTTAGGTATTTTTTAGTTCCCAGGGTCACCCTGGTCAGCCCCACAGGGTGGGTTTTTCTCTATTCTGGGGCATGTGTTTCTGTCTACCCTTTGTCCATTCACCTGTATTTGCCTTTTTAAAACTCTCCCTACTGTCTGCACTGCCTGTAGCTCTTGATATTGGATGTGTGTTGCTAAATGGTCTTGGCTTTATTTAGGCCCCATGTGTTAGGTTTATTTAATGTGTTTGACCGGCTGGCGACATACCTTCAATGTTCTGTTTAGTTTGGTTTTTTTTCACAAGCAGTGCAGGCACGTCCTGAGAAAGCCTTGTTGCTGTCGGGACGTTAAGCAATGTACAATCAATCAATCTGTTATTGGAGGGTTTAGGTAATGATCATACGGATTTGGCATTTTCACTTGAAATAAATCACCTTCGGACAAAGCTATATCAAGCTGATTTAGTTGAATTATTTTCTGGTCATAAGTAGGCGCAACATTGTACTTGGCATCCACGTTAAATTGAAATGCATTTACAGTGGCAATTGTTGGCGATTTAAATTCCATTATGCTTTTTTTATGCGATAATAAAAATGTTTATAACCTTATCAAATATTGACACAAGCAAACCAGTGTGGTTAACTAATGGAATCGATAATCATGATGGTAGCAAAGCTGTAGCTATTCATGAAATGTTCTACACTGTAAAGTGGTTTAATGTAACAGATAATAACAATTATTCTGTAAGTGGAACTCTTGATGGTTTAGAAAAGGGTGATACTTTACGATCTGGGTATTATGACTTTTGTACTTTAGCTGAATGGCTTCAAAATGAATTTAAAATTAAAGCAACTTTAAATGCAGCTAATTTACTTGTTACAATTGAATTTCCGAAAATGGGTCAGTTTTCTTTTTCAATTAGTCTTTTATTATTACTTGTGGATTTTTAGGTAAAAAAATAACACATCCCGATGAAGATTGGACACCATCAGATGGACGTCTACTATCACCAAAAAAAATCAAGAATAACTGGCAGATATCCTGTTCATTTGTCAGTACACACAGTGCTAAATGTTCATTTGAAAGAACTAAGCACTAGTGATAATCTTCACAATGGAAAGCCTTCGACTTTGTTGAAATGCGTGTCAACTGGAACTGCTTCTTATTGCGAAAATGTAGTTGTTAGATTTCCTAATTCACAGTTTAAAAAATTAGGCTCCAGTTTCTTTGAATCATTGTGCATATCTGTAACTAATCAGGATGACAAACCAGTTGTGATGCATGATTTTTATGTTGTGTTGGAAGTTAAATAAATTTTATTTTTGCAAAATAAAAAATGAGCGGTCTTGGTCCAAAGCCGAGAATTGTACCAGTTGCATGTCCGTCAATAGAGTTGCAAGATTTGGCTGACGTGCAAGATTTTGATAAAGAAGGTGAGGTAGGAGAGGTGTATGGTCTTGAACTTGTTTCTGTTGGATTGTACAAACGAAAGGTAATTGATGATGTAAAAGATGACGCAGAAAAAAGGTATCCCAAACTTAGTCAAATTTGTGATGTTACTGTTCCTACTCCTGTAAGTAATGTGCTCTACAACTTAAAACATGTGGCTATTAAGTGGGTAATTATTCCTACCCCTGTTCCGCTTGCACCTATCCCCATTGTATGGGACGTAAAGTTTGTTTTTATCAGTCCTTATGTTTATTTTACTGATGAAGGAGCCTTAGTATTTAGAAAAGTTGTTAACTCTGAGCCAATGCTTATAAGTCTTGTGCCAAGCTATTTCGCAGAAACCAATAGCAGAGAAAAACTAAAACTTCAAGAGTATGGAAAACGAAGGTATTTTCTTACAAATAGAAAGGGTAGAACAGATACTTCTATTTCGTTCGTACCAGCAAATTTTACCATAGATAGAGAAGCGACAATAGTTTTTGAAATTCTCATGAGATCTGTGGATGCTGTGAAAGAAGCAGATATCGTACAGGGAATCAAACTTACGTGGGATAGCTCAGTAGCAGAGTCAACAAAGGTTGTTATTGCTATTAGAAAAATCAATACAGATTTTGAAGTTTCAAGTAGTATCCCCGCTGTTAAGGTAGTGATCGATAAACAAATTTTTGTTCGTCTAAGTTTCATAAACCTGGAACACAATAGATCTTGTTTCATTTTATTACGCTAGCAAATTGTATACCTTTGAAGAGTTGCAAAATAAATTAGAAGATTAAATAAAATAAAAAGTATTTGCCATAAAAAAATGCCACCACTGTATCCACAAATACCACCTGAACCACCTGAGCCTATTGTGCGTGATGAAAGATTACAGGCAGACTCATTCCGCTTAATGAATATTACAGAAGCGTTGAAATATTTGGAAGGAGAACAAGCAAAATACTCCCTGTTGAAGGTGTTGGTGCTGTCACAGGACTGGCATGCTTTAATATGGAGGCCCTTAACAAAAGATTTCATACTGTTACGATTGTGGTTGTGTTATCCTGTGAGAGCGTGCATGTGTTGATCGTAGGTAACGATCCGATGTTTATTTGAGCTATCAGGGTTATGATTCAAGTGCCTTTTTAGTAGGGTTTTCTTTTGTTCGTGAGTAGAGCCAATTTCGTTTTGTTAAGTTTAAGTTTTATAAAACGGTTTTCAATTCTGTACACAACACATCAATGGCTGTGGGTATGGTTTCAGCTGGATTATCTGTCACTGGTTTAGCTCTTATTTGCGACGGGAGTTGGAAATGTCATAGGAATTGCTGTTGAAGGTGTTGGTGCTGTCACAGGACTGGCATGCTTTGGTATGGAGGCCCTTAACAAAAGATTTCATACTGTTACGATTGTGGTTGTGTTATCCTGTGAGAGCGTGCGTGTGTTGATCGTAGGTAACGATCCGATGTTTATTTGAGCTATCAGGGTTATGATTCACGTGCCTTTTTAGTAGGGTTTTCTTTTGTTCATGAGTAGAGCCAATTTCGTTTTGTTAAGCTTAGTCCGGAACGTTCTAGAGGGGTCGCACTGTCTAGTGACGTCGTAAGTGTCACGTCGGTTAGTTGGCATCGCAACATTTTCGCTACTTTTTGTTTTCCTGTGCGCGTGAATTGAGCAGCTTTTATTTTGTTTTGGGAATATTCTCGTATCTTTTTGAGCTATCATGGAACGTGGTGATAGGGATACCATACTTTTATGTGTCTTCATTATACGCTAGAATTTAGAGCTGAAGTAAGCAGCCAAGTTTTTGTAGCCTGTTATTTTTTGTTTTTTTTAAAGTTTATTTTATTGAGCTTCGGCTGCCTGTTTCGTTCTGATTGGTTGCGTTGTATGATTTCCGTAGAAGATTCTGGAATTTGATAGTATATATAAGGAGGGCACTGGGAAAGCCCGTTCGTACATTGTCTTGCTTTGTCAGTTGTAGAGACATGTAGTTTATTTGGAGAGATGCTGTGTATGAGAAACTTTGTGTCGCAGTGTGGACATTGCAGAAGAGACTTTGTATCAGTAATTTGTGCATTTGACAGTGCATTACTGTGTGGATATCGCATCGCTGAATTAAATATTGTTGGAACTGTTACTCCAGTTTTGTCTACATCCTTAAGCCACGTGTGACGGATTGCAGCTGAACGAGGTTTATTTTAAAGAACTCTACGTGTGTGTGTCTGGTGTGTTTATCATACTCGACTACAACTCCACCACGTAACACATACGAAGTTACAGAAGCATGAAGCATTGAGTACGCTCGCTGGAGCTAAGCTGAGCAGTATGAAACTTATTATCAGTAAAGCATTAGACGATAATAAAATTGATGATCATGAATTTAAGAGAGTACAGGATGATTTGGCCAATTACAAACAACAGAAATCTGAAATACAAAATAAGATGCGTAGTCAACCCATGAATGTTGAAGAACTAAAGAAATCTTTTTTAGAGGAAGGGAAAAAGATAGACGTAGAAGAAACTATGAAAAAAGTTCAAGGACTTTTAGGCAAGTAACAATAGGTTTTGGTAATCCATTAATTTTGTCCTACTCTTTGCAAAGAGATGTCATACCTTTCACGTCTGCTCATTTGACGCCATCCACCCCACCACCAGAGTATTACTGAGAAAAAAAGTTTTTCTATTGTCCTGGTAACTTGTGAAATCTGTCCGAGTAAGTTGTTGACTTGGGTCAAGTTCTTGTAAATTGTTATGTTTAGGTTCTTAAAAGTTCTTATTTTAATTTACTTATTAGAACTTGTGACAACTAACTTGCAAGTACATGATAAGGTAACCTATAAGTTATGTGTCAGTTGAAAGTAACTTATAGGTTACTTATCATGTATTTGTAATTTACTTTTTTTCCCAGCGCGTGGGTGAATTGTTTTTAAAATAAAGCTATAATTTTTTTTCTTCTCAAAATACATTATGATTTAAGTTGAGGTATGGTTTTGTTAATTTAAAAACATGTTTTAGGCATGAACTCAGTAAAAAAAAAAATGAGGTGCTTTAGAAGTCCCCTTCTGCCTATCTCTGATATTCCTGTCCCTACTTGTAATGGTGTTTATTTCACTACACGCCTATTGAAAGCGAACACGTTCCTGGTATTAAAAAGCGGTCATGCGTTACACCAAATTACACTGTTCCCTTACCTGGGTACACAAATGCTTTCAAAAGGCCCTATGGATAACGCTGGAGTTGATTTGAAAATGACAGAGCTTTCAAAGGTTAGTGTCACAGATTTCACACCATATGAGCAAGAAAGATTTCAAACTATGAAAAATTAGAGTACTCACATGTGAGCCATTTCAACCTTTCAGGTCTCATCAGAATACCTAGAAGGTATTTATGGCTCCCCCTCGCGAGGTATGCCAAAAAGTAGAAAAAACGCTGCCACATTTAGCCACTTTCTTCTTCAGGTAGACCCTTTAGCCTCTGTATGTCAGCATTAACAGCATCAAAAGCTGATTGTTGCTCCCTTAGTCTTTTAACCATTAGTTTAATTCTCTTTTTGTCTTTTTCATGTTTTGAAAACATGTTTCCTTTCTATTTTTTGCTCTCGCAAGGTCTATATGTAGGCGGTGTTTAGCTAGAGTCTTGTCTTTTGTCATCTTGTCTAAAAATGATTGACTATACGATAGTTTTTGGGCGCTTTCGACCTCCATTTCCACAACAGATTCGTTTTGGTTGCTCGCCATTTTATGACTAGTCATCGTTTGATTCTGTTTACTGTACCACTGGCACAGAAGCCCTTTTGAAAAAGAAATGGCTATGGCTGCGGGTTGACTTTATACCTGTGGTATTGAGGATGATTGCATAAGCAAACACGTAATTTGGAACATTCTAGACTGAGTCAACTCATAGCTATGGTGTTGCAAGCGATGAATCAGCAAACACTGACGTCATTAGAACTTTCTAGGCTGTACCCTTACCCAACTACGCTATTTGCGGACGATTGCATCAGCAAACACGTGCTTTGGTACATTCTAGACTACAAAAGTGTCCCCCTTGTTTTGATGGGGACCAAATGGGCCTCTGGGGGATGAAATGGGCCTCTGGGGGACGAAATGGGCCTTGGGGAGAAAGAATGGGCCTCTGGGTGACGACTTCTGAATCGAAAATGGTTTTCACTGTGCGAACACAGCGCGAGAGAGACTTTTCGTCTTATGCTGTGCCAAAATTAGACATGACTGTTTTTTACTACACTGAGTGTGCGTGTGTGCTATAAATCCAGTGACGCGTGCAGCCTTGACTAGCTGCTATTCAGTACCTATATACTGGCGGCTGTGCTGTAAACGTTGGTGGTATAATTAGCTTTTGTTTTCTCTTACCGCGTATATCTGTGCGACACATGCTACGATGTATGTCGTGTGTGCTGCATACGATCTTAGCACATTCTTAACTCTAACATATTTGGACACATTGAATAGACGGGCTTTGACAGCCTTGTTTGTTTATAATAACAAAGCGCGATGTGAAGAGAGTGTTGTGTACAGTCGTATTGTAAACGTTGATTAATTAATTAGCATTTGTTTAAAAAAAGACAATGACAGCATTAATTATTTAGGTGGGGTGGGGGATCTGCCTTAATAATCACAGGTTGGCAGCTGATCAAAATCGTTGCTTTGAATGATTTCTGGGGTGGAACTAGTACGGCTAGGTAATAAAGGCATTAGTTGTATTGGCTGGCGTTGGTTTGTATAATTACCGAGAGGATCAAATAAATTGATTGATTGGGGGATGGGTGTGGTTGTAGCCCCACCTTGTCTATCTCTCACTTCCATATCTGAAATGGCAGAACAGCACACGTTTTTTCATTCTTTGATACCTGGGATCACACCAATTGTCTCCCCAATTCGCTGCACTGATCAGCGCTGCGAATCAAGGAATACGGCCAGTGTGACTTGGGATTTCCCTTTTTTGTTTTAGTTCGTTATTATCTAGAATTCATTTGAAAGACCACTAATGTGAACAGTACAGATGAGCAAGTCCTATGATGTTAGTGTGATGTGTTTGTGTGTGTTGGTGAAATGATGATTGTGGTAGCAGTAAAATTTGCTGTATGTGTGCTGGTCTGTGATTTTACACTTGCGTCTGGAAGTATTAACATCCCAAATCGACAATCTGAACACTTATATGCCACTTCCTAGCTTAGATTAGTACTTTGCACCATATGCCATTTTGCCGGTATGTGTAATTTCAACATTATATCAATGCTAACTGGTAAGCAACAATCACAAATTCCACCAGTAGGTGCAAGAGAGTCATTCACTGTATATTATGTATAATCGATCGTTTGATTTTAAGCTTATGACAGGAGTGTTGCTATATTAGCTTAGTTAACCCTTATCATTCGGAATACACCAGTGTGTGAAATATGTTTCACTAAAATAGTTAAAGGGTAGTGCCAGAATAGCTTGGCACCTCTAGGCGCCAAGCTATTCTGGCACCACCCTTAAACTAAAGCTATTGGTCTATACCCTTATCTGCAAGTACTATAATGTAGCCTGCATATGCCAGTGCACAAATTTGAAGCTTTTAGCCTCAGTATGATATGGGCTAAGCCCCTAGTGCATGCACCCACTGGTACTGTTCACAGTGCCAGTGGTGGCAGGCAGAAGAGGGTTAATTTCTGATTTGTAACAAGAAGATGTATCTTTGCAGTGTGATTTCTACATGTATGACATTGAGTCACGGCGATGGACACTGATCACAGAAGACACACAAGCCATGGGTGGTCCGCAGCTTATTTTCGACCACCAGATGGCCATGGATATAGAGCAGCAGACCATTTACGTGTTTGGTGGCCGAGTTTTAGCTAGGTAGGTTTATTTCTGTTATTTTTCTGTCTCTTCCCAGTGCACAAAAGGTCATCAGGCCAATGGCCAATGTCAGCCTAATGACCTTTGCAGACTAAGTTATGAGTTCTGTCATTCTTGACTCACTTGATTTTGCAAACTTGGCCATAATAGGTATCAGTGGCACATCACCTGTCACTGTTTTGCATCTTTGTAGAAACATTGACATCAAAAATATGTTCATAATAGGATAAATGCAGAGTCCAGATCAAAATGTGACTGCCAAGCATGTAAAAACTGAAGAAATAACCAAGAAAGAAAGAAACACACTTAGAAGAAGTACAACACAGTCGTGTTGTTCTTCTCCTTTCTAAGCATGTTTCATTCTTTCTTGGGAATTTCTTAGGATAAATGCTGTTTGGGACTTTTCAAACTGTGTTTATTTTCTCAAAATCATTACGATGATATTACTGCCTGGAAGCTTCGCTTTGCATGTCAATTTTAGCCCAAAAAACTTACTGTGATGCCCTCTTAGGGAGGCAACCACTGGTGTGCCATTACCAGGGCACTCCCGAGTGGCCTCCCATACTACTGTATCCAGTGGCGCACTCACCCTTACTCGCCAGTATCTTCGCCTTGCTGAGTCAGACTGGTCGTGTGCACTTGTGCTCCAAAGGTAGTTGGTGAACTCTTCTCACAAGGACTTACTGTAAAAAAAAAAAATAAATAAATAAATAAAATAAGGAAAGAGAGAGAGAAGGAAGGAAGGAGAAAGGTTCCTCTGTGTGTGTGTGGTTTGGTGCAAAGATTGGTGTTTGGTGTTGGATCTTGGGGGTTACGCACTTAGGACGTGACAAGCTAAAGCCTTGGTTACTTTAGCCTCACAGACAGAGACCTGTAGTCAGGCGGGCGTTATGTTTTTTACCGGGTCGCATCTTAATGATAATAAGCGCATTAAATAGGCGCTTTATCCCATGGATATTCGGCTCAAAGCGCCGCCGCGATCTATACACAACAAGCACGCTCATGTGAATCGCGCGCATTCACTCACCCACAGTACTTGGACACAGAACATTCACGTGGTGCTACGGGCAACCTCAAGCAAGTTACTGAAGTTTGTGGGAATTCAAAATCGTTTGTATTGAAATTTGATTCAGTGGGGACTTACTTACTTACGCCTGTCACCCCTACCCGGGTATAGGCCGTCGACGAGAGACCTCCAGCAACTCCTGTCCTGTGCTTCTCCTTCGATTCTACTCCAGGTGGTTCCCAGTCTCTTGATGTCTGCTTGGAGGTCTCGACGCCAGGAGTTTCTCGGCCTACCTCTTTTCCTCTTTCCCTGGAGGTTCCATGACAATGCCTGCCTAGTGATACTGGAAGCTGGCTTTCTCAGACTGTGACCGATCCATCCCCATCTTCTTCGCCCAATTTCATTCTCTGCTGTTATTTGCTCTGTTCTCTCCCAGAGTCTGACGTTGCTGATCTTCTCTGGCCAGTGGATTTTCAAAATTCTTCTAAGGCAACTGTTCATAAAGGTCTGTACTCTGTTGACTGTGGTTTTTGTCAATCTCCAAGTTTCTGCTCCATATAGGAGAACTGCTTTTACATTGGAGTTGAAAATCCGGACTTTGGTGTGTTGTGACAGCTCTCTGGAACTCCACACTTTTTTCAACTGGAGAAAGGCTGCTCTGGCTTTACCGATTCATGCTCTGACATCTGCATCAGTGCCGCCTTTTTTGTCTATGATGCTCCCGAGATAGGTGAAGGACTCCACCTCCTCCAATGGGGTGCCAGCAAGCAAGACTGGTTCTTCCCTGGTTGCGTTCAGCCTCATTGTCTTTGTTTTCTGTTTGTGAATGGTGAGGCCCACTTGGGACGAGATGTCAGCAAGCCTCGTGGTCTTGTCCTGCATTTGTTGATGAGTGTGGGACAGTAATGCCAAGTCGTCTGCAAAATCGAGGTCGTCAAGCTGTGTCCACAGTGTCCACTGTATTCCACTTCGTCTGTGCTCTGTGGTCATCTTCATGACCCAGTCTATGGCCAGTAGGAAGAGGAACGGAGACAGCAGACACCCCTGCCTGACACCAGTTCTGACCTGGAGCTCCATGGTGAACTGCCCTTCGTGGATCACGCGACATGTCATGCCATTGTAGCTGCTCTTGATCAGGCGGACGAGCTTTGTGGGTACACCGTAGTGTCGTAGGAGTTTCCACAGAGTCTCTCGGTCCACACTGTCAAATGCTTTCTCATAATCCACAAAGTTGACGTACAGTGGGGAGCTCCACTCCAGAGACTGTTCACGATGATGCGGAGAGTGGCGATCTGGTCTGTACATGATTGGTTCTTCCTGAATCCTGCTTGCTGGTCTCTTAGCTGGGGGTCAACGGAGCTCTTCATTCTCACCAGGATGATCCTGTTGAAGACCTTTCCTGGTACTGATAGCAAGGTGATTCCTCTGTAGTTGGAACACTTGCTGAGGTCGCCTTTCTTGGGAAGCTTGATTAGGTACCCCTCCTTCCAGGCAGCCGGCATCACCTCCTCTTCCCAGATCTTTCCAAACAGTGGGTACAGCATCTCCACTGTTGTCTCTAGGTCTGCTTTCAGAGACTCCGCTGGGATGCCATCTGGGCCTGCTGCTTTGCCGTTCTTCAAAAATGCCACTGCTCTTCTGATCTCTTCCTGGCTGGGTCTGTCACAGCTGATGGGTAGGTCGGTCTCTGCCGGCTGGGGGTCGGGTGGGCTAGGTCTGTTCAGTAACTCTTCAAAATACCCGGCCCATCTGTCGAGTTGGTCTGCTCTGTCTGCAATAGGCTTGCCTTCTTTGTCTTTTACTGGTCTTTCTGTATGGCCATACTTGCCTGACAGTCTTCTGGTAATGTCGTAGAGCTGTTTCATGCCTGCTGCCTTTTGTGCCTCTGCTGCCAGGCTGTCTGTGTAGGCCCTCTTGTCTGCCCTGATACTCCTCTTCACCTCGCGGTTGGCTTCCGAGTATTCCCCCTGTGCCCTTACTTTGGCTGCTCTTGTGCGACTGTTGTTGACAACTGCTTTCTTCTGCTTCCTCACTTCTATCTTCTTCAAGGTCTGTGCCGACAGCCAGTCCTTGTGATGGTGTTTCCTGAACCCTACAGTGTCTTTACAGGTTGAGTTCAGCGCCTCTCTAACTGCCTTCCACTGCTGCTCTGTGGTGACCGCCTCCTCTTCATTTACTAGCTCCTGTAGCGCTTGAAACCGGTTGGACAGCACCAGTTTGAACTCTTCTCTAACTCTAGTTTCTCTCAGGAGGCCTACATTATAGCGCTGTCTTCTTGTTGTCTCTGTGCGGCTTTTCTTTAGCTTGAGCTTCATTCTTAAGGTAAGCAGATGGTGGTCAGAGGCGACATCTGCTCCCCTCCTCACTCGAACATCTTGAAGGGATCTTCTAAATTTCTTGCTAATGCAGATATGGTCTATTTGGTTCTCTGTTGTATGGTCAGGTGAGACCCAAGTTGCTTTGTGTATTCTTCTGTGTGGGAAGATGCTGCCTCCAATGACAAGTCGGTTTAGAGCACAAAAGTCTACAAACCTCTCCCCGTTCTCACTCATCTCCGAGCCTAGTCCCTGTCTCCCCATCACCTCTTCGTATCCGGTGTTGTCTTCCCCTATTTTGGCACTAAAATCGCCCATGACGATGGTGATGTCTCGCTCCGCACATTTGTCCAAGGCACTCTGGAGTCGGTCGTAGAACTCTTGTTTCTCTTCCTCGTCACTGTCATTAGTGGGCGCATAACATTGGATGACGTTCAGCTTGATCTTTTTCTTGGTTCTAAAGGCTGCTGTGATAATTCTTGGCCCAAGAGGTTCCCAGCCCATCAGCGCTCTCTGTGCCACTGGTGACAGTATGAATGCTACACCTTCTGTATGGGAGGCATTCTCCTCTTCATGACCTGAATACAGAATCATCTCCCCACTTAACAGCCTTTTCTGTCCAGACTGCGTCCATCTGGCTTCACTGATACCTAGCAGGGAAAGGTTGTACTTTTGCATTTCCGCTGCTATCTGGGCGGCCTTGCCGCTCTGGTACATGGTCTTGAGGTTCCATGTGCCCATGGTTGTATCCCTGGATAGAGAGAGGCGGCTCGGTCCTGTGGCTTCCGAAGACTTCCGGCTTTCACCACAGGACGTCATAAGTCTTCTGGTAGAAGAACCTTCCTCCTCCAGGAAAGGAATTACTGTTAGTCTTTTCGTCGGCGTTTTTGTAGCTATTTCCTTTTTTGTGGGGTGGGGAAGCTACCCCCACGCCCAACCCCCTTACTAGGAGGACCAGGGGTTTTCTGTCGGGGTCACCTTCCCTTAGACCATGTTGGTTCACGGCACCTTATTTCATTCGGTGCTCCCCTCTCACGAGGGACCCCCTATCCACCACCCAGGGGACGCGCCTCAACGCCATATGGTCCCAGCGCGAGGATTCAGTGGGGAAACTGATACTAAATCTTGGCCCTTGCTTGTATGTACAAGGCTGACCTGTTTTCGGATCTTCCGAGGAGGCTTCGAGCTCTCGTTTTGGCCTTTAGTCTGTCCTATGTTACAGTGCACCATTTTGTGGCGTTCCCCTATGGCCTTTGATGTACACGATGTCTGCCTTCACTAGTCAGGCTGTCCCTCCTGTCGACCTTGCATTCGTTGTGCGGCCTGGAAGGAGGAACTTGGTGGGCAGCTGTGTGCCTTCTACCGCATAAAGAGGACTCAGGCAGCAGGAGAGAGACCTGTACGTCAGCTGATATCGACCACAGCCATAGAGATGAAGCAAAGAGGATGAAACTTCGGATATCGTGTGCTTGTTGGGCGCAATGCCTACCCGGCACCGGCCTCCACGTGGCGTGGGTGGGTAGTCCCCTCAGTCCCTGACTGAGTGGGCTAGCAGACGGGTGCCATCTTTGTCCAGGATTAGGACTTGATGTCAGCAGATATGTTGTTCAGTCTTTTTCGCTGGTCCAGTTTTTAAGGAGCTGTGCTAACTCAGGTCTTACCATGTTGGATTGGTCCTTAAAAATACTCGTGAGCTTTTGGTCCTTTGGATCCCAAGTGTTTGCCGTGCTTGGAGACCCGTGTCGGGGGAGAAGAGGATCCTGGTGGCTGAAACACTCCACTTTGGCCTTGACTTCTGCCTAAACGGGAGGCTAGTCGTACCGGCCTAGTCAATCGGCTCTTGTCACGTCGAGCCCTATCCCCCTGTTGACATGCAGGTTGTTATACGGAGCACCATGCTATAGCCTCTGATGCTGATTAGGTGCTCTACACCAGTATTCCCCTGCATTCAACAGTGTGATAGAAGGCGGTGGCTCATACGGTTCAATCGGGCTTACCCCCTTGAGTATATCTTTCGGGCAGTCTCTATTGTGCGTCGGCTGGAGACCCGCCGACAATTGCACTTTCCCTTGTTGGGCTCGGTGGCGGGCGGGGACCCCCGGGGGATGAATATCTATCATACTATAATATGGAAAATACCAAAAAACCAAAACTGGCACCAAAGCGGCACATAGCCACTGACATTGACCTTGAAAATGATAGCGACTCCGATTGTGGGGAAGCGACGCCTCATGTCTCGGCCGTCTGGCCTCGCTTTCTCATTATCCACAGCAAAGTTAAAGAGAAGCCTGTTTCCAAGCTGCACCCTTTCCTGGTAGGGGAGACCCTCAGGAGCCGTGTTGGCAGGCCTGAGGTCCAGCGCCTCAGGTCTGGTGACTTGTTGGTAGAGTGCCGTACCCGGGCACACTCCAATGGGCTACTGAGGCTCTCCTCCATCGGAGACACTCCAGTGGAGGTCACTCCCCACAAAACAATGAATTCCTCTAGAGGAGTGATTAAAGACCAAGCATTGGCCGAACTGTCTGAAGATGAACTTGTACGGAACCTTAAGTCACAGGGGGTGACCTACGTCAGGCGCTTCATTTCCAAACGAGGTGGTAGGGAGATCCGTCTCCCTACCATCATCCTGACGTTTGGCACCCCAACAGCTCCTACTACCATCTGGGGAGGTTACTACTCCCTAAAAGTGAAAAAGTACGTCCCTCTCCCCCTCCGGTGCTTTAAGTGCCAAAAGTATGGCCATGGGCAGAAGACATGCCGCCAGGCAGAGGCTCTATGCGCCCGTTGCACTAAGCCCGGACACTCTGCTGAGTCCTGCACAGCCATCCCCCTGTGTGTGAATTGCCAGGGGGCGCATATGGCTTCGGACAAGAAGTGCCCTCGTTGGATCTCCGAGTGCAGGATTCAGCAGGTGCGTGTGGAGAAGGGGCTGTCCTTTGCGGATGCAAAAAAACTGGTTGACGGTCCTGGTGCAGCTGAGGCTGCTCCAACCTCCAATAACAACTTTGTGTATACTTTCAGTGCTGCGGTGGCAGGCAAGCGCCCCACCAAAGACTTCTCTTGTCAAACCCCAACTTCTTGGTTGGGGGCGGAGCCTCGGATCCTCTCGCCCCTGGAGAGTAACCCTCCTCCGGTGGTGACGAGGAGCCAGGGAACGCAGAGGGCGGACGCTACCGGTCCGGTGGCACCGCCTTCTGCTGCCCCTAAGCCTCAGCCCCCACCCACACCTGCTAGTTTGTCAACGCCAAAGGTTTCTGGCTCTGGTCAGCCTTCTAAGGCCGCTAACTCTAGCGGCAGGACCGCTGCCCAGGACCAGAAGTCTAAGAAATCTATGGGACCGCCATGCGCACGGGCCCAGAAGGGGAACACTGATGTCCCCCTTCAAAACAAATATGCTGCATTGGAGGAGCAGATGGAGGGAGTGGAAGTTGCCGATGCTGCGGCAGCTCCACCCCCTTCATCTCCTAAGAACCAGAGGAGGCCCGGGAGCCGGCCCCCCTCTGTTTCTCCGACTCCTTCCAAGGCAAAGGAAAAAGGGGGGAAAAACTCCGCACCCCCAGATAAGACATAATCATGGACTCTCTGCTTCAGTGGAATTGTCGTGGTTTTCAAGCTAACTTTGAGGAACTACGTCTTTTAGTCAAGTGCTATAACCCCTCAGTAATATCTCTTCAGGAGACTTACCTGAAGACTTCTGACCCTGTGTCCTTTAATGGTTTTAATGTTATACATAAAGGCTCTGATTCGGAGAGGCGCTCGGGTGGAGTGGCTCTTCTCATTAGTAGCCAAATATTATGTAGCCCCGTTAGCATCGACACCTGTCTTCAGGCTGTCGCAGCTCGGGTTACCTTGAAGAAGACCATAACCATATGCAGTATTTACCTGCCACCATCCCTGCGGGTCTGTAGTAATGATTTTTTAAATTTAGTTGATCAACTGCCCCCTCCCTTTATTCTCATGGGGGATTTTAACGGTCACGCTCACCTTTGGGGTAGTGACCACTATGATGGCAGAGGTCAGATGTTAGAAGATGTTTTTTCTCAACTTGGCCTGTGTGTCTTTAACGATGGTTCACCTACATACTCTAACCCAGGTTCAGGATCTAGTTCTGTTCTAGACCTCACTGTGTGTGACCCTTCTCTCATGCTGGACTTTGACTGGAAGGTTCACGATGACCTGTGTGGTAGTGACCACTTCCCACTAATCCTGTCATCGGTCAGCTGTGGGGAGGATCCGCCAGTGGGGCGCTGGAATCTTAAGAAAGCTAACTGGCCTCTGTTCGCCTCCCTCTGTCAGTCTCGTATTACAGAGGAGGTGGTCATGTCATCTGAAGAACCTATTTCTTCTTTTACTACTATTTTGTTGGACGTAGCGGGTGAAACCATCCCTAAAACTTCCGCACCAGTCCCTGGAAAGCCGAGAGTACCATGGTTCAACGAAGAGTGCCGCAAGGCCCAAATAGCGCGCAAATCTGCTCAGCGACGTGATTTCCGTAATCCGTCGCAAGTGAATATTTTAACCTTTAAAAGACAGAGGGCGAAAGCTCGTTACATTTTTAAACGTGAACGCCGTGCTTCCTGGAGACGCTTCGTCTCGTCTTTAACTTCTCGGACTCCGTCCCAGAAAGTATGGAAGGCTGTTCGGAGAATTAGGGGCAGGGGTGGCTCGGCTTCTGTTGGCCATCTTAGAGATGGTGCCAGCTTGGTTACAGATAAAAAAGCTGTGGCCAATTTGCTTGCCTCCACCATTGCCCATAATTCTTCAACGGAGCACTATTCACCTTTCTTCCAGAGAGAGAAGGAGAAGCGAGAGTCTCGTATTTGTGATTTTAAGTCCAATAACTCAGAAGACTATAATGTCCCATTTTCATTATCAGAATTGCAGCAGGCCTTGCAGAAATGTAATGACTCTGCTGCTGGCCTAGATACCGTCCACTATCAATTCCTAACGCATCTGCCTGAGAGGTCACTCCTTGTACTTCTCAAGGCCTTTAACCATATCTGGAGAACTGGTCACTTTCCGCCGTCTTGGCGCCAGGCTGTGGTTGTACCGATCCCCAAGCCGGGTAAGGATCCTTCCGACCCGGGCAACTACCGGCCTATCGCTTTGACATCATGTTTATGTAAAACTATGGAGCGCCTGGTCAACGCCCGCCTGGTGTGGCATCTTGAGTCACAGGGTCTCCTCACAGACCTCCAGTGCGGTTTCCGGCGCTTCCGTAGTACAACTGACCATTTAGTCCGCTTTGAATCATTTATTCGAGATGCTTTTGTCAACAAGCAGCATGTCTATGCAATTTTCTTCGATCTTGAGAAGGCATATGACACTACCTGGAAGTATGGCATAATGTCTGACTTGTTGGACATGGGTTTTAAAGGGCACCTGCCCGTTTTTATTGACAATTTTTTGACTAACCGGTCGTTCCATGTCCGTGTGGGCTCCACCCTCTCCGACTCCTTTGAACAGGAGATGGGTGTCCCACAGGGCAGCATTCTATCTCCTGTTTTATTTAGTATTAAAATTAATAACATTGTAAAGGCCGTCAAGGATGATTCTGAATGCTCTTTGTTTGTTGATGACTTTGCTTTGTGCGCACGTGGTCGAGGACTTGCGTCCCTTGAGAGGCGCTTGCAGCTGTGCGTTGATCGCATCCAGGGGTGGGTGTCTCTCAATGGATTCAAGTTTTCACCCTCCAAGACTGTCTGTGTGCATTTTACTAACCAGACAAAATTTTTTCCAGAACCTAG
Organism: Semisulcospira habei; assembly: GCA_036245525.1. Lineage (NCBI taxonomy): Eukaryota > Metazoa > Mollusca > Gastropoda > Semisulcospiridae > Semisulcospira > Semisulcospira habei. Next base: position 156,578,607 of record BTPG01000003.1, read on the forward strand.
CCTGAGCATTGCTGGAGTGCCAATTAAGGTGGCCGAGGAGGCAAAGTTTCTGGGGGTCATTTTTGACAAAAGACTTACCTTCCGCAACCATATTAATTACCTTAGAACCTCTTGTCAGAAGGCTCTCGACATTCTTCGTGTCGTCGGTCGTACTGACTGGGGTGCGGACCGTACTGTCTTACTTCGTCTGTACCGGGCCCTTGTTCGGTCCAAACTGGATTACGGCTCTGTGGTGTATGGCTCAGCTTCCAAGTCTGTGCTACAGCGTCTGAACACAATTCACCATCAGGGTCTGCGGATATGTCTTGGGGCCTTCAGGACGTCTCCAGTTCCTAGTCTGTATGCCGAGGCAGGGGAGCCTTCTCTCAAGCTCCGCCGCATCCGCCTCATGCTCAGCTATGTTCTGAAACTGAAGGCCCATCCAGACAATCCTGCCTATGATTGTGTTTTTAAACCATCGTTTGCAGAGATTTACGATGCCCATCCGGGAGCTGTCCGTCCACTCTCTTTCCGTGTCCGACCTCATCTGCAGGCGGCCGGATTGGACCTGGACAGAGTTTCGGAATCCCTGCAACACATCACTCCACCTTGGCTCTTACCAGTTCCTGACATCTTGCTGGTCTTGACTGCCCACAAGAAAGACTCTACTCCACCAGCCATATACCAACAGAGCCTCAAAGAACTGCTTTCAATTTTTCCTGGCTATTGTCGCATCTATACCGATGGGTCAAAGTCTGAGGATGGGAGAGTGGCTGCGGCCGCAGTGTCCTCTCGCCATCCTAGACGCCCATTTAAGCACCGCCTCCCAGACCACTCATCTGTATTTAGTGCGGAACTGCAGGCGGTTCTGCTGGCACTCAGGCATGCTTATCGATCTAGAGAAAGGAACTTCCTGATTCTGTCTGACTCTCTCTCTGCCCTGCAGGCCCTTCAGGGCACCGGAAATGACCACCCACTGCTGGTGCAGATCAGAGAGCTCCACTCGGACCTGATGAAGGAACATTATGATATCATTTTTATTTGGGTGCCAGGGCATGTGGGCATCGAAGGCAACAGGATCGCAGATTCTGCTGCCAACGATGCCCGCAATGACCCTGTCCCTGACACACAGACTGTTTATAGTGATTTTAGACATGTGGCTAGTGCGTACATAGCCCGTGAGTGGCAGTCCGAGTGGGACAAAGAGGAAGCTAACAAGCTGCATGAAGCTCTTCCTAAGTTGTCCGACGGTCTACCTTATCGCTGCGGCAGCCGCCGTGAGGAGACTGTCCTGGCTCGGCTCCACATCGGGCACACGTATGTTACGCATTCTTATTTACTTAAACAGGAGGAGCGTCCATGGTGTTATGCCTGCGACGAGCAGTACTCTGTTCAACACTTTTTGTTGTCTTGTGCTGATCTAATCGACACAAGGTATAAACATTTCACGGCAGACTCCTTGAAGGTTTTGTTCCGGGATGTGCCCCCGGACAAGATCTTCAGTTTTCTGAGAGAGTGCCATATTTTTAATAAGATTTGAGCGTTTATAGATTATGATGTTTCTATTGTTTTGACCTTTTTGAGAGTCTTTCGACATTTTCTTTAAAGACCTGTGCGACATTTTAGCCTGACATTTTTAAGGTATATTTACATCATGTCTTAAGACCTTTCTTTTAGTCTGGCTGACCAGATTTTTACCCTTCCCGCCGTGAGATGGCCTTAGTTGCCTGCTCGGCGTTAAACCCAAATAACTAACTTGTTGGGCGCAAAGAGGGGACTGCTGCCCCCTCCGGTGCTAATAATTGAGCTGCCATGTTCCCCAGCAGGCGTTGGAGATTATTAAAGACAGGCAGCAGACGAGATTCACGCCGGGCCGGCAGACAGCAAAGCATCTCGCTTAGCATCGTTTGAGCTCAGCCGCCTGTTCCTGGGCGCCACCTTGTGGCAAACAGGCGTTTTGGGAGCTCGGTTCCCTGCACAGATTGGGTCTCTTTCATGCCCTCCAGGCAAGGATAAGGAATAAAGAGAACTGAGGCAGCAGTTGCGGGTAACCACCCCCTGAGCCCTTTGGACCCTACGGCTGTTGGACGAGTCGGCACCGTTATATGGGAAGGAAGGAAGAGGGTCGCAACTTCGAGGCAATGCTCAGAGGGGAATATGGTTAAGTCGCCGACAAGGACAGGCCATAAGGATTAAGGGATAACCTTCGGGGTTCCTTTCTCGAGAGTGGATCCGTATAGAGCCCTCCACCAGCATGGACAACTGCTTCCGCGGTTTGGATGGAGTGAGTGAAAAAAAAGGTTCTGGTAGCCCCCTGTCCTAAATATGGAAGGATGAAAGGCGATCAAAGGATATCACAGCACTCGGGATTCGGCGTGTGTAGGACACCATGCTCGTGGTGTTGTGTCATCTTCCCTTTTCTCGTCGCCGGACCGGCAGACAGGCTTCGTGTCTCGCCATCTATCTGACGACCGCCTTCGGATGGAATGAGGTTAGTCAGTACTTGGCCGATAGACAGGCGGTTCCTGCTTAAGGCAGACGCTGGTGGTTACACCCCCGTTAGACACAGGGAGGATGGGGGGAAGATCAGGCCAAAGGAGTATCAGTTCGGGTACCTACTTCAAAGGTGGACCCATAGAGAGCGCTCCACTAGCACTGACAACCACCTCTGCAGTATGGATGGAGTCAGTGATATGGCCGACTAGACGGGTTCCTGCTGAGGGCAGACGCTGGTACTTACACCCCCGTTTGGCAGACACAGGGAGGACTGGAGGAAGATCAGGCCAAGGGATAATCCTTCAGGGTACCTACTTCTAGGGTGGAGCCATAGAGAGCGTTCCACAAGCACTGACAACCGCCTCTGCAGTATGGATGGAGTCAGTGGAAATGGCCGACTAACGGGGAGGGATGTACACCCCCGTTTTGCGTACACAGGAATGGATAAGTTCAAAGGAGCGCTCACGGCGCAGGGAGACGGCGCGGTTGGACTCCGTGTTCTTGATGATGTCTCGTCTATCCTTATCCTCTTCTCCGGATTGGCGGACAAGTTCAAGTGTGTCGCTTCAACGGACCTCGTTCGACGCCGGGCATCAGGAGTTGGCAGGGACTACTCTTCATTTGACGCAGTCCCGGTGGCGAACAGCGGCAGATCCTCGGACCGGACTGGCAGGAACCAATCTTCCGTGGAGAGGCAGTTCGACGTCAGCTCCAGGGTCGCGCGGATGACAGCTGTGGGACGGAGCCCCCTTTCCCGGGACACCGATGCAGGCCGTGTCGATGGACCGCAGCTGTTCTTCCGGCTGGATTAACAGGGACCACCCTTCAGCGGAGGCGCAGTTCGAGGTCAGCGCCGGTGTAGCACGGTGGACAGCTGTTTGACGGAACCACCTTCCAGGGACACCGAAGCAGGCAGGGTCGGCAGACCGCAGCAGATCTGCGGGCTGGATTGACGGGGACCACTCTTCCGCGGAGACGCCGGTCGACGTCAGCTCCAGGGTTTCTCGGACGACAGCTGTTGGATGGAGCCACCTGCCAGGGACACCGACGCAGGCCATGTCGCCGGACCGCAGCAGATCTTCGGGCTGGTTTGGCAGGGACCACTCTTCCACGGAGACGCAGTTCGAGGTCAGCACTGGCGTTGCGCGGTTGACAGCGTTGTACGTAGCAGCCTTTCAGGGACACTGACGCAGGACGTGCCGGCAGACCGCAGCAGATCGTCGGGCTGGATTGGCAAGGACCACTCTTCTGCGGACGATCAGTTTCATCGTCTGCGCTGGAACTAGTCGGCTGGCAGCCGATGGACGGAGGCGACGGTTCTGTGACACCGACGGCGAGGTCCTGGGAACGACAGTGGCAGCCACTTCCCAGCGTGCGGCCAATGGCGAGGAAGTAGGCAGTCTACCTTCGTAGGACTAGGTGTCAGTGCGGGGAGAGGACGTTGTCCGACCGACATCACTGCATGGGCTGACATCACTCTCCATTGTGTTAGTGGATACAGTTCAGACATACGCATCTGGTTGGATGAGGCGTCCCGTCTTTTTGCATCCTTCTCCCGGCGGAGCGCTGCCCCCCGTCGTCGCATTGACTTTGGTCTTCGCTCTGCGGCAGCCAAGCACTACAAGTCTCCTCCTCAGCCGACAGGTTCGGGAGCTAGCGGAGGCGGTTCGCACTTCTGCATGGAGACAACTTGGAGAGCTGGTGTTCTTCTCAGGCACCTGACCAGAGAAGATGGATTCACTCCCACCGGCTTTGTTATGCAGGTACACGCCCGGGGGTGGATGAGAGCGCGCCAGTGCAGGCAGGGCGCAGTCAGTGGTCTCTGACGAGGATGAAACAAGAGCCTTCCTGTTTCCGCATCTCGCTGGTGTGAACGGGGTTTTTGGACGTGACAGATGACGCTGTGGAAGCACGCAGCCTGGGGCGCAAGTACTGGGAGATGAGACATGACAACAGCGTGGCAGGACCTTACAGTGGTAGACCTTAGAGGTTGTCCTGCGTTCCGAATCCGCGGCAGTACAGTCGACTTTTGCTCGTACCCAAGCCAGCGGATATGGCGGCCGATCTTCGACCTGTCGGCCCGGAACAAGTTCTTTCGGCGTCGCGGCAGAATGGAGACAGACAGAGCCCTGAGGGCAGCGGTGTGTCTCCAGGACTTTGTTACAGCTGGATGACCGACTGTTTCAGAACCAGTTGGCAAGCACTTGGCGGACGGCAGAGGTTCCTGCGCATGATTCTTCGTCGACTAGGCTACTTAGTCTACGGGGCGGATTCCAGCGAGGATGGAATTCATGGCTGTCCTGTTCAAGTAGGACTTCCAGTAGGACGGGAACAGTGCAGAGTAGGAGTGACCCTCAGAGCCTTACATTCGGGTTGACTGTTAGGACTGCTAGCACGCCAGCAGATCGTCTTCCCAGGCAGACACTTCATCTGGTTATAGAGGAAGCGCTACGGCTGGTTCTTGTGAAGATTGATGTACACAAGGGATGTGCTAGTGCTCTTCGAGGCCCGGTTGCACTTGGAGTCATCACTACGGCCAGATATCTTCCAGCTACCCTGCTCGCCATCGAGAATCGAAATTCTGAGGTCATACGCGTGGTTGTCCAGCAATCCCTCTCTGCTAGAGACTTTGAGGGGGATATGGTGGAAGCGAGTTCTGCAGCCATGAGGAGCGCCTCTCGTTATGTCTACGAACGTAAGTGGGCATTCTCCAGGCTCGGTGCGCCTCAGAGCGGTTTCCCCACGGACCTTACCAACTCAGTTGGCTGTGTTCTTCGTGGGACAGTTCTTCTGCTGGAACTGAGCGCTGTACCCTCCCGGGTTACCGGGTAGCAGACTCTACTGAAGCCTAGGACGGTCATGCCCGGAATCGTGCTACGACTTGGCAGATCGGATGTCCATTGGATCTGCAGCGGCAGGCCTCATTTAGTTGGGCCCGCGCTGGGACTTCCCCTGGGTGCTCGCCAGGCTCTACAAGAGGTTCGAGCTTCTTCCATTAGTGCTTGGAAGACATTACCAGGAGAACTGCTTCTGGTTGCTTGCCACAGCTCCATTCAGTGAGTTACATGCATGTGGTACGTCCCTCATGTCGCCAATGGAGGACCTATGGAGCTTCACAGCTGCTTACGGACACTGCCTTCTCGGCAAGGAACCACTCTCCGGCGACAGCTCCACAAGTCGTCTTCGTCTGACCCTCAGGACGACGAATCAGGCACGGGATTACAGCCACAGGATCTTCAGAGCCCTTTAGTGTGGTTACACAGATCTAAGCCGCTACAACTAGGATGCTTGCGCCGTTCCTGCCCTTCGCTCCGGGCAGACGAGTTATAACGGGCTAAGAACCGTCTTCCAGGGTCTGCACCACAAGTCATTGTCATTCGACCTCTCAAGGCTACGGGTCAGCAAGGGATGACCAGCTACAGGACCCGGTCAGGGCACTTAAAGTATACCTGCGCAGGACCAAGCCTTTAAGACAAGGACGCTCATACCTTTTCCTGACTTTGGCTCCAGGCAGAAGGGACATTTCGGCACAAGACATCTCATCCTTTCTATGCTGGGTAATTTGGTCAGCTTACAAGGAGCTCGGCCAGAGCAAGCTAAAGCAATGAGGATCCAGGCTCATGAAGTCCGTGCAGTAGCGACAAGCCTCGCCTTGACCGAAACTGTGCCGTGAAGGATATTGTGGCAGCCGTGGGTTGGCGATCTGAGACGACATTCGCCCGCTTCTACCTATGAGACCTATCTGGCCACCGCAACAACCTTGGCCTTGTGGGAGACATCTCGGCAGCGCAACACTCCCTCCTGGCACCGAGGCGCCATAGGTTCGCCTAGCTAAAATTGTCGGGAGTGGGCGTGTAGAGAGAGGTCTCGATAGTGTGGTTGCATGGGCGATGGGAGGGGTTCCTAAGTGTGGCACCCACCTCCTATTCGTTATTCCAGGCAGTAATATCATCGGTAATGATTTTGAGAAAATAAATTAATTTTTCTTTAAAATGTATTTTTTCGAAAAATACTTACCGATGATATTACTCGGAGGTACCTCCCTTCTACCCCGCTTGCCGCTTAGAGCTAAGGCTCAAATACTGGCGAGTAAAGGTGAGTGTGCCACCGGATACGGTAGTATGAGAGGCCACTCGGGAGTGCCCTGGTAATGGCACACCAGTGGTTGCCTCCCTTAGAGGGCATCACAGTAATTTTTTTGGGCTAAAATTTACATGCAAAGCAAAGCTTCCAGGCAGTAATATCATCGGTAAGTATTTTTCGAAAAAATACATTTTTTTTAAATTTTTGTGTGTGCACTGGACCTAAAAAAGCATCTACAGGTGTCAAGAAGTGTTATGCAAAAATAAACCTTTTTGTGACTCCGGTTGGCCTGTAAGTGTGACTACTATAGACTGTCCTACTTGTTGCTGTATTACTGTTAGACTAATTTCTTCTGGGGTCTGCTGTGTGTGTATGGGTTAACACATTCAAGACGACCAGCATGCGGACACAGTTGAAATAAGTGTGGAGTTCCAGAGAGCTGTCACAACACACCAAAGTCCGGATTTTCAACTCCAATGTAAAAGCAGTTCTCCTATATGGAGCAGAGACTTGGAGATTGACAAAAACCACAGTCAACAGAGTACAGACCTTCATGAACAGTTGCCTTAGAAGAATTTTGAAAATCCACTGGCCAGAGAAGATCAGCAACGTCAGACTCTGGGAGAGAACAGAGCAGATAACAGCAGAGAATGAAATTGGGCGAAGAAGATGGGGATGGATCGGTCACAGTCTGAGAAAGCCAGCTTCCAGTATCACTAGGCAGGCATTGTCATGGAACCCCCAGGGAAGAGGAAAAGAGGTAGGCCGAGAAACTCCTGGCGTCGAGACCTCCAAGCAGACATCAAGAGACTGGGAACCACCTGGAGTAGAATCGAAGGAGAAGCACAGGACAGGAGTTGCTGGAGGTCTCTCGTCGACGGCCTATACCCGGGTAGGGGTGACGGGCGTAAGTAAGTAAAAGTAACTGGACCTAAAAAAGCATCTACAGGTGTCAAGAAGTGTTATGCAAAAATAAACCTTTTTGTGACTCCGGTTGGCCTGTAAGTGTGACCACTATAGACTGTCCTACTTGTTGCTGTATTACTGTTAGACTAATTTCTTCTGGGGTCTGCTGTGTGTGTATGGGTTAACACATTTGAGACGACCAGCATGCGGACACGCGGCTGTTCGCCGCATGTCCGCATGCTGGTCGTCTCAGATGAGTTAAGGCCCAGATGTGTTAAGATTTTGCCATATCAGAATATAAGAGTAGATGAGTTTTGTCAGGCATCTGAAGTGTTTGAATTTTGTTCTACATATGGACATCAATTTTTTTTGCTGGAACAGACAGTAGCAAAAAGTATTTTGGAGTGATTTGTATCCATTCAGCCCTGCAGAAGGGGAGAGGGGCCAAGACCCGGTGTTTAGTGGCCTTTTTTCCTATCATATTCCTTCCAACACCTGGACAAAACTCATGGACGACTGCTCACAGCTTCGATCTCGCATCGGACACTCCATGCTGTTTCATTCGGTATGTCACCTCATCCTACTTTCTGAACATATTGACCCTTAACCCATTCAGCCCTGACACACTACAGCAGGAGATGGGTCGACCATAATAATTCAAGGGTAGTGCCAGGTTAGCTTGGTGCCTGTCAGCGCCAAGCTAATCTGGCACCGCCCTTGAATTATCATGGTCGATCCATCTCCTGCAACTGGTGCATAGTCATGAGATGACGCCTCCCAAATTTGGGAAAATGGCCGTCGGGCTGAATGAGTTAAAGTGATCTGCTCCATGGCTGGCTTTGATTGCTAAAATACACTTATATGATGGGTTATCAATGTTGCCTCAGCTAAGACTTTTCTGCCCCTCTTGTTACAATCCATGTGAGTAGGCACATGTACTAGAGGTTTTCCACTGCCTTTTTGGCCGTAACAGAAAAAACTCACCTGTGTACAGAGGAGAAGAAAAAGCAGAAAAGTCTTTCATTATACTCTATTCAAACTTTGTAATTTAAGTTAACCCTGTTGTCCAGCATTATTGAAAGACACATTAAGAACATTTTTAAAGGAGATATTGCTAACTATTGACCCTTTAGTTTAATGCCTGGAGTAGGTCTCGTTAACTCCCATGTTTATATAGCTATCATTTATTTATTTATTTAAAAACGTTACCAATGGTATTACTAATAGGAAGACATACTTAGACTGTCAACTTCAGCCTCCAAAATTGTTGTGTGTTGCTACACAACCAGGGACGTAACTCTAGCAAGCAGTTACCTAATCCCCTGAGTGGCCTCCCTATCCTCCGGATAGCCTCCCTTCCCAATCTCACGAGTCCGATATTGCCAGTTCTATACTTAGCTTCCATTTTGTTCAGTTCTGTTGTTTTAAGTCTCCGCGTTTCTTCTTGTCCTTCGTTCGTTTTTTTTTTTTGTTTCAATCTTCTTACGATGGCCGGGTAAGGCCTCGGACATTGTCTCGCCCGGCGATTGCAAGCCTACTGGGGCAATTTCCGTGGAATTATGGCGTTTTGGCCATTCTTTTCGACTTCGTCTCTGACGGTCGGTTACAACGGTCGTGTACTTGGAACCATCGCCCCGGGTCACGTGCGGTTCTCTTAATGTTTCCATTCCTTGTTGCAGTCACCAGCTTAAAATTTGCCCCACCTGCGGCGACTCCCAGTGGCCCAGCGATTTACATCAAAGCTGCCTTCCTTGCTCGAGCTGCGAGTCGGATAATACCTGTGCTACTTGCACCTTTTGGGAGGAGGACCGTTGGTCCCAACTTAGGAGTTTCTTTCGCCGCAAGCGCCCCGCCCCTTCCACTGCGGCGCCAGTTCCACCGGCCCCTCCCAACTCAGATCCCAGTTGACGGTTTGTCTCGGCATTCTCGGTCCCCGGACTCCGGTCACTCACTCACACTGCACTCCCGATCACTAGTGACGGGACACTTGCGACCATTTTCCCTCCCGGCCAAGGCGACAGACGCTGTCCCTTCTGCTGTGGGAGGTAAGTTCCTTTACGATTCAATGTGCTCCTACTCTATGGAGCGCAGCATCCTACCGTTTCGCCTTCCCCTCTGCGCCACAGCCAAGATCTTTGTGTCCCAGGACGGGAGCAGTCTGGCGTCGAGACCTCCAAGCAGACATCAAGAGACTGGGAACCACCTGGAGTAGAATCGAAGGAGAAGCACAGGACAGGAGTTGCTGGAGGTCTCTCGTCGACGGCCTATACCCGGGTAGGGGTGACAGGCGTAAGTAAGTAAGTACGGGAGCAGTCCCGTTCATGGGTTTCTTCCTGCCATGGTGCGCACCACCAACCACTTCATGAGAACAGATGACACAGTCTCTCCCCTGTGAGGCGTCGGTCTTCTCCTTTTTCATCTTCTGTTCACAGCCGCTTCCTCTGGCCTTTCCACGTAACATGGACAGTCATGCGGTTCGCGAAAGTCACTTACTCTCCAATATTCGCATATTCTACCTCGACGAGTGTCGGCGGCTATGGACGATGACGTAATCAGTCATCATCCTGCCGATTCTGCCTCCACATTCGGAGTTTTGGGGCACCCTTCCGCATCCCAGCTTTCACTGCCCACGGACTCTCCACACGACGGTTCGGAATCCTCTTCTCACATAGCTCCAGGCATCGAGACGTGGCGATCGATCGAGGCGGCCACGGGACTCATCCTCCGTTTTCTTCCTCCGGAAGTCTGTCCACCCGATCCTCCTATTACGAGGAAGGCGTCGGCTTCGGTGTATGCTACCCTTCCATCTAAGCGCCTTAAATCTCTCCCGCAACCACCCGGCTTTCACGATCTCGTGGACACCTTTTCGGCGCAGTTGCCTCTCGCCAATGCGAAGGACTCTGTCTTCTTTTCAGATGCCAGATGGCCGGAGGGCATCAAAATCCGGTCTCGCCAGAGCTGGTATGCTGGTCATTCCCTGGCGTTTTCGTGCCCTTTACCCTCGCTGGATGCTGCTGTGGATTTTCAGGCGGTTGGTCGCCGCGCCGCCATTTCTCGGGTTCCTCGGGGTGTTGATAAAACTACTATCCTGATTCGCAACTCACTTGCATGTTTGGGTTTCCTGGACCTCGCGATGCAGGCGATTGTTTGAGCTCTGGAGGACAATTGGGACACTCAGTCTACCGCTCTGCTTCACGCGGTGCATTCTTTGGCCGTTGTGGCAAACCGGGCATCTTGCCACACCTCTACCAACGCGATGGCTGCTGCCATCAATTGCGATTTAATCCAGCGAGGCTTGTGTGGGGTTACCTTCATCTGTGAAGTCCCAACTCTGACAGACTCCCATCGGCGGTCCTTTGCTTTTTGGCTCCTCCTCGCAGGCTGTTAAGGAGTCCCACATGGATATCTGGCCGACGTCTCCCTCTTTCTCGCGCTTTCGTTTGGCCTGCAAAGCCGTGGGTCGCGCCCTGCGGTCCTTCAGACCCGCCTTACGTCCCACTTTCAGTGTGCCTTTCGGCTCTGCCCACCCACCCCCCCCACCCCCCCCCCCCCCCCCCCAGTTTGGCCGCTCCCATGCCCTATCAGCCCCGGCCCCCTCCTGGCCTGGTCGGGGTCAGCGGCCTGGGTGGGGGAGGGCCCTATGACTCTCTTCCATCCCAGCTCTCGCTGACTTCTCCCGGATCCCTGCTCGGCGGGCGGCTCTTCCGGCACAGTGACGCATGGTGGTCACTGTTCCTGGACGACCCTTCGATCCTCTCTCTACAGTTTCGGCGGTCTCCAACTCACCTTTTAACACCCTCCGCCTCTGCAGCGCTCCCCGCTTTGGACTCGGGTGCCGAGAGATCGGGCCAAAGCAGCAGTGTTGCAGGGAGAGGTGGCTGCTTTGCTTAAAAAATCTGCAACGGAGGTGGTCATACGACACGACTCCCCGGCCTTCTACAGCCGTATCTTCATTGTACCGAAGTCGGACAGCACTTAACGTCCGGTGATCGATCTCTCGGCTCTGAACAAGTTTCTTACTTCTCAATCTTTCCGTATGGAAACAACAAGAGCTCTCCGCGCCGCAGTCCAGCCCATGGATTTCGCTGTCAGTCTAGATCTGGCTGATGCATACCTTCATGTGCCCAGGCACCCTTCGGTTCACCATTACCTGCGCTTTGCCTTCCGCTGGATAGTTTATCAGTTCCAGTCCATGCCCTTTGGTCCAAACATCAGCCCCTGGGTCTCTCAGTCCGACCTCACACTACCTCGATGATCTGCATCTTCGGAATCAGGATGAGTCCCGCTTATCCACCGACCAGGATGCGCTGCTCTCCCTTCTTCACTGTCTTGGTTTCCTGGTCAACTTTGGCAAGTTGGACCTCTCACCGTCCCGCAGGTTTCTTCATCTGGGTATGGATTTTCGGACCGACTTGAACCGGGTTCGACTCCCTCAGGCTCGGATTGAGAAGTTGGCGACTTTGGCTCTGCAAATGTATTGTGCCCAGGACGCTCCGGCGTGGACGTGGTTACAGTTGATGGGCCTCATGAGCACTGCCACGGACTTGCTTCCTCTCGGTCTTCTCTACTCGTGGCCGATTCAGCTACATCTCCTTTTTCTCTGGCGGCCGTCTTCGGGGGATTTGGAAGCCTGCGTACCTGTGTCTCCCCTGGTCCGTCCGCATCTCCTCCGGTGGACAGACCCTTCTTGGTTGGCGTCTGGAGTTCCCCTAGCATCCCCGCTACCCTACCTGTCGATCTGCACGGATGCCAGTCTCTCTGGTTGGGAGGCGCTCCTACTCCTGGACTTCCACGAGACAGCGGGCCTTTGGCCACCGGATCTAGTGGGCATGCACATCTACTGGTTGGAGTTAAAGGCAGTTTGGCTCGCTCTCATCGCCTGGGTGACGCACGTCTTGGTCCTGGTCCTCTCCGACAACTCTACAGTTGTGGCGCATATTCAGAAGCAGGGCGGGACGTGTTCTCCTTCTCTGTGCATCCTTCTATTCCAGCTACTAGTGTGGTGCCGGGATCGGGACATATTACTGCGGGCGCGTCACATTCCGGGCCAGCTCAATGTGCTAGCGGATTCTCTGTCCCGTCAGGACCAGCTTCTCCATACCGAGTGGACTCTGCGCCCCGACCTTTTTCGGCTGATTTGTGTGCACTGGGAGACACCCATGATCGACCTGTTCGTGACACGGTGGAATACACAACTGCCTCTCTTCGTCTCTCCCATTCCAGACCCTCTCGCGTGGGCGGTAGCCACTCTCTCCATTCCTTGGAGGGTCTCCTGGAATACGCGTACCCTCCCTCAGTGCTGATACCCAAGATTCTCATCAAGCTCAGAGGCTGCAACACTGTGCTGTTCCTGGTTGCCCAATTCTCTTGGACCAAGAGCTGGACCACAGATCTCATGAGTCTCGCCACAGATCCCCCTCTACGGCTTCCAACGCCGCGCACAATGCTGAAGCAGCCCCGATGGGATCTTTTTCACCCTTGCCAGGAGAGCCTTCTCTTACACACCTGGAGGTTGTGCGGCGTGCCCTCACCGCTCGAGGTTTCTCGGATGCAGCGGTGGTGGCTATCGCTTCAGCACGACGTCCTTCCACCAGGAAAGCTTACGAAGGAAAATGGCGGGTTTTGCAGTCTTGGTGCAGTACTCGACACCTTTCCCCCACCGCTTTAACTATGCCTCAACTCGCTGAGTTCTTCCTCTGGCTCTTCGAGAATCAGAACCTGGCCCCCATCACCATTCGGGGATATCTTTCTATGGTGGCTGATACGTACCGCCATTTCGGACGACCAGATACTGGGTCTTGCAAGGATCTCACTGACCTCATGGCTCACTTTGACCTACAGCGACCAGTGACACGCTCCCTACTCCCTCGATGGGACCTCGCGTGGGTGTTCACATGGTTTAACACTGCTTGTTTTGAACCTCTGCACTTGGCACGGTTCTCTGACTTAACGAGAAAAACATGCTTCTTGCTGGCTCTGGCCACTGCCTCTCACGTGTGTGAACTCCTCGCTCTCTCAGTACACCCGTCCTGCCTGCAACTCCGGGCCGATGGCTCTTTCCAACTCCTCACTAGTCCTTCTTTTTTGGCCAAGAACAGGCTACCATTAGCCGCCCCTCAACCGATCACTATTCGTCCATTGCGGGGCCCCCATACATCCCGGGACGTACGCCAACAGGACCCGGTCAGGGCATTAAAAATTTACTTCTGCCGGTCGAAGCCCCTATGGCGATTATGTTTACACCTCTTCCTGCCCTTAGCTCCGGGCAAGAATGATATATCGTCCCAGACAATTTCTGCTTGGCTGCGCCGAATCATCAGATCCGCTTACGAAGACCTCTCGAAGCGAAGAGGTGGTGGATTCGGCCGCATGAAGTCCGGGCTGTCTCCACGGGCGTCGCATTCGACCGCAATTGCGCCATGAGGGACATTGTGGCGGCTGTGGGCTGGCGGGCCGAATCTACTTTCGCCCGTTTTTACTTTCGTGACCTGTCCGGTCAAAGACAAAACCTGGCACTAGTAGGGGATATTGCTGCGGCACAACACTCCCTCCCGGCGCCGGATGCGCCATAGGTCACACTTAACTGAAATTGTTGAATGTGTGCACCGGCAAGGGACCTAGCTAAGCAGTTACACAGGGGTTGAGTTGGGGGGGGGGGGGGGGGCCCTCCTCTTCTTCGCAATTCTTCCTATTAGTAATACCATCGGAAACGTTTTTGAAGAAATAAATGTATTTTTCTTTAAAATAATTTTTTTTCGAAAAATACTTACTGATGGTATTACTCTAACTTCCCTCCCACCTTCCCCGCTTGCCACCTGTCTGCTAAGATAGCACTGGCAATATCGGACTCTCGCGAGATTGGGAAGGGAGGCTATCTGGAGGATAGGGAGGCCACTCAGGGGATTAGGTAACTGCTTGCTAGAGTTATGTCCCTGGGTGTGTAGCAACACACAACAATTTTAGAGGCTGAAATTGACAGGCTAAGTATGTCTTCCTATTAGTAATACCATCGGTAAGTATTTTTCAAAAAAAAAATTATTTTAAAGAAAAATACATTTTTTTACAGTATCGTGGATTGCATGCACAAAGGGGTTAACCCATTCACTGCAGAAATATTGAACACCATCCAACTGCAAGAGGTATAGATCCTCGGGCACCCACAGTTGCTTGGGCTCACGAGGAGCTATGCCTCTTGCTGAAACCACTTTGTATCTATGTTCAGCCTCCCTCTTCAATCTGCAAGAGGCATTAATTTTCATGACCCTTTGCCTCCGTAAGGGCTCCTGAGAATTTATATCTCTTGCTGGACATGTGTAATCGGGCGTAGTTAGTCCATGGACCAGTTTCAGTCATTTCCAATTTTCGCACTGTCAACAGATCTTAGATACACAGATCTTAGCTGTACCTGGACCAGCTGAGGCTGATCCGTAGATCCGTGGTCCTGTTGTATTTATTTGTAATGTTTCATATCGTCTATTTCATGTTTGAATGCGTGTGTTAGCACAATGAGTTTTTGCCACAAAAAGATTTTGCGCTATACAAGAACCATTCATTATTATTATTATTATTATGTTACCTCAAGGACTTTTTGCCTACCAAGTGGTTTTCTTCACAAATATATGTAAATTCAGCATTACAGTAATGTGATCGCAAATAATGTGATTTGTCTTTGCGACTTCCTGGTACTGCGATATACTGAGGCTGACCTGTAGAAAGCAGAGAAAGTTGGAGAGATAAGTATTGCCATAATTTCAATGTTTTATATATCAAAATTGCAGTTTGTTTCAACTTTGCATGTTTGCCTGCAGAAAAAGCGAGTGCTGTACATATTTGCTGGGCAGCGGTCGAAGGAGTACCTCAGTGACTTTATTGGATACCATGTAGACAGTGGTACCATAGAGGTCATTGCTGATGGGACAAACAAAGATGGCTGTCAAGCAGGTGAGTCAAGTAAAAAAAAAAAAGGTACTATATCCCATATATATATATATATATATATATATATGATATATTGTACATTTGTATTTCCATTAACTGGTTTTAGCTGTGTTTCAATGATTTCATGATCTCTTGTCTGATTGTATGCTAGTCACACTGATGCGCATGTACCTAAAGTGAGATATTCTTTCTTTAGAAAACATTTTCATCTATTATAGGCAAAGCATTCACATAAATTATCTTTGACGATAGACCTTTTAGTCTGTCTCATCAAAGATGACTGTGAACACTTTGCTTATCCCATTTAGCCCTGATGCACTACAGCAGAAGATGGATCGACTATGATAATTTAAGGGTAGTGCCAGATAAGCTTGGCGCCGAATGGCACCAAGCTAATCTGGCACTACCCTTGAATTATCATAGTCGTTCCATTTCCTGCAGTTGTTACGTAGTCGTTAGGTGACGCCTCCAACATTTTGGAAATGTGGCCTTGGGGTTAAATGGGTTATACAGGTCAGCCTCCGTAGTACATGTGCCAGTAGACCGCCGTACCTGGTATAACAGGCACACGTTTTTGGCTATCATGGGGATGCCTGCTGTGCAAACGTCCTTGTGCTGACATCAGCCATAGCTGGCCTGCACACAGCCGTGCGTGACCAAGGTAAGGCTGACGTGGGCATGAGGACCTTTTGCTTACCAAGCGGTTTTTTTCTTAACAAGTCTATGTAAATTCAGCACTACATTAACCTATTTCAGCCCTGATGCACTACAGCACATGATGGATCGACCATGATAATTCAAGGGTAGTGCCAGATTAGCTTGGCGTCTGAAGGTGCCAAGCTAATCTGGCACTACCCTTGAATTATCATGCTCGATACATCTATTGCAACTGGTACATAGTCGTTAGATGACACTTCCAAAATGTGGGAAATATGGCCTTGGTTTCAAATGGGTTCATGTGATCGCGAATAATGCGGCCTGATTTTATGGCCTCCGGGTACCTCTATATACTGAGGCTGACCTGTAATAGTGTATTATTATGTGGAATGCAATTCTATTCACCTTTTGTATGAAGTGCCCTCTGCCTTAGGTTTCACACAGCGAGCCACCTTGGATCCAGATCTCAATGAAATCCATGTGTTATCAGTAAGTTGCTTGATTTTCTGTATTGGTCTTGAATGTTTATTGATTATTTACTCGTATATTTATTTTTGCTGGCAACTTATATTTTTTACTTTTACGTAGCCTGTAAACTCATCCAGATGCAGCTGGCCATGAATGAGTTAATGCAATGTAAGCGTGCATGTATGTGTCATCATATATCATCATGTCTAAGTACGCAGTCACTTCTGCGTTTATTTCAGGGCCTTAGTCGAGACAAGGACAAAAGAGACAACTCAAAGAACTCCTTTTGGGTGTACGACATTGGTAGAGACAAGTGGTAAGGACTGCTTTAACCCCTTCTCTGCTAAGATAAATGGATCACTAGCTATGTGCAAAAAGCATAGATCCTCATGAGCGGTCTGTGGTGCAGTGGTAAAGGCCCCTGCCACCAATGCTAAAGGTGCGAGGTTTGGTACCGGGTTCTGGCGTCAGACTTTTCTCCTCTAGTAAGTGTCACCATTAATTCGGGTGGACTGTCGGGGTTTTTTCTCCGGGTACTCCGGCTCTTCCTCCACCTCCACTTTGGTAGCGGTTTCAGGCCACTTTATAAATTTCAAGTACAAGCGATCAAAATTTATGAAACCTTGGTAGCTGAGCTGATCCTTCACACCACGTGAATGTCCTGTGTTGTACTGTGTTTGGCTTCAGAGTGAATGGATGTGTGTCACGTGAGCATGCGGGTTGGGTTCAGTCCGCTCCGCTTTGAGCTGATTCGCAGAACTGGGTAAAGCGCCTGTATAATAACCGGTATTATTATTATTATGAGCCCCCATAGTTGCAGGGGCTCATGAGGATCTATGCCTTTGACAGATACCACTTCACACATTCCTTTGACAGCTGGGGATCTCTGGCGCTGAATTTACAGTGATTTCAGAAATTCTGTGTCCACTGGCAGTGAAGGGGTTAAGCCTTTGTGCATGCACAGTGTATTTAACCCCTTTGCACACACAGAGTTGCTAATAATAAAATAATAATAATAATACCGTTATTATATAGGCGCTTTTTCTCAATTTTGGGGCAAATCGACTCAAAGCGCCGCAAACTGAAACCCAACACGCACACTCACGTAACAGACACGGATTTACACCATTTAAGACAAACACAGTACGAGACAGACGAAGGGCCAGTTCAGCTACTGAAGTTACAGAGATTTTTTATCGCTTGTATTTGAAATTTGTAAAGTGGCCTGAAACCGGTACCAAAGTGTGGGGGGTGGGGGGGGGGGTGGAGGAACTGGAGTACCCGGAGAAAGAACCCCCAATATGTAAAGTGTGCAAAATTGACATTATTTTGTTAACCATTCAGTCATGACAAGATACATACTGAGGAGCAAAAGAAATGTGACATTTTTTTAATCGTTGCAATGATCGGAAACACTTGCATTTCTTTTGCTCATCAATATTGATCAACCATTGTTCAACGGTGGCGCCAGAACAGCTTGGCGCTTCTATGGTGCTTGGCATTTACAACATGTTTCCTGCTCACATAATAATATTGTCATGAACGTATTTTCACAAGCAGAATTGATAATAAATAAACATCAGAATTGTTATTTACAACATTAATATTGTCTCAATAATTGTCACAAATTAATTTTGTACAAACATGTTTGTGTGAATTTGCCATTGCAAGTTTGCACATTTTTGAACAAGCTATTTTCACAAATTTATTTTTGAAATGCCAGGTCCTGCATCTACAAGAACGAGAACACCGGGCAGCAGTACTGGATCAAGATGCAGCACATTGAGCCAGTCCCTCGTTTCGCACACCAGTTGGTTTACGACCATGTTAGAAAGGTATGCTTTCAGATCCTGGAGGTTGGAGCTGTGTTGAGGACACCGTGACCCATTTAGACTGATCGCAGCACAAGCTGTTTTCAGCAAGCACCTTTTGTTCAAGGGAAAAAGTGGTCTTGAAAGACAGGTTCTCAGGAGAAGTCTCGAAGGGCAAAAAGTACCTGTCATTAAAGACCATCATTCAGGTGGCTTCAGCCACCTGAATGATGGTCTTTAATGACAGGTGATCTCTCATAGGGTGGTCACTCAAAACAGGTTCTGCTATTACTATATAATATCTTGTATGTAGCACTTTGAAATAAAATAGTGAGGTACTGTGAAATTTTCTATGGTGTGACATTTTGTGTATGCTGTGCTTGCTCGGCAAGTTCGGAAAATGGTTGTGCCAGCCAAAACTTTCACCCTTGTAAAATAATGAATCATTGTCATTGTCATTACTGCTTGTTTTGACCATTGATTAGGTGCACTACCTGTTTGGCGGCAACCCGGGGAAGGACAGTCTACCTAAGATGAGGCTGGATGACTTCTGGTCTCTACAGGTACTTTCTAACAATTTCAGTCGTAGGACCAAGTCTTTGCAGTTTTGAGATCTATTCTTTGATGATGATGATTGTGACGCCCCTTGTGCTAGCATGGGCACAGCAAACCCAGAGTGACTGAGTGGTTTATTGATTGTGATTGTTCGCATGTTTCTTTGATGGCTGGAGATCTTTGGCATTGAATATACATTGATTTCCAAAACAGAATCTGTGTCCACTGGCAGTGAAGGGGTTAATATTTAACATCATAGTCCCACTGTCCAATCGGTGTATGTTTGCAGCTGTGCCGCCCGTCTCCAGATTTCCTGCTGCGTCGGTGCTCGTACCTGATCCGCAAGTACCGTTTCCTGGAGCTGGCCTGTACCAACCGATGTGCTGCCATGACCTACCTGCAAAACCAGGTCTCTAAAACTGTCAACCATAATGACCCCAAAGAAGCTCAGGAGGTTTGTAGAATTCAAATATAATTTGAATATTTTAAGCCTTATAACCCGCATGGCTGCATTTCCCAAATTTTTTAGACATCATTTAACAACTATCTACCAGTTGCAGGAGCTAGATCGACCATGATAATTCAAGGGTAATGCCAGATTAGTTTGGCACCATGAGGCGCCAAGATAATTTGGCACTACCCTTGAATTATCATGGTCGATCCAGCTCATGTTGTAGGGCATTAGGGTTCAATTCCCATAGGCACCCCACCCGCGTCTGCCCTGGGGGACTTGGGTGGGGTTAACTACTTTTTAGTTCCCAGGGTCACCCTGGTCAGCCCCACAGGGTGGGTTTTCCTCTCTATTCTGGGGCATGTGTTTCTGTCTACCCTTTGTCCATTCACCTGTATTTGCCTTTTTAAAACTCTCCCTACTGTCTGCGCTGCCTGTAGCTCTTGATATTGGATGTGTGTTGCTAAATGGTCTTAGCTTTATTTAGGCCCCATGTGTTAAGTTTATTTAACGTATTGGACCGGCTGGTGACATACATTCAATGTTCTGTTTAGTTTTTTTTCACAAGCAGTGCAGGCACGTCCTGAGAAAGTCTTGTTGCTGTCGGGACGTTAAGCAATGTACAATCAACCCATTAATAATAGGCAAGTTTTCTTTGATCACCTCGCCTTTTCTGCAGCATTTATATTAAATATACTGCAAGCATTTATAAAGGAGATAAAGAGTATTGTTTTCATCCCTACATCATACGAACAGTCTCTTTAGCGCAAACCGTACCATGTGACCATTATACAAAAACCGCTGTTGCGACAAATGACGGACTTCTTGTAGCCCTCTTTGTGACACATCTTGGATGCAAGTTTTGTTCTATAAAAGATCACCAAAACGTTGTAATGTAAAACGTTACTTAGTGTTGTTCAAAACAACAGGCACACTCAGTACTGGCGACGGCAACGTCATGAAATATTTTAAATTACGTCATAAGTCTATTATGTATAAAATGATTTTTTTTTTCTAAAATGTATTTTTTTGAAAAATACTTACCGATGGCATTACTATATGGAATACACTCTATAGCCTATCGATTTCAGCCCAAAGTTGTGTCCCCTACACAACTGGGGAGGAGACACCGGAGATCCAGACAAAGGGGCCCCGGGTGGCCTCCCCTTACCACCCTATCCCGGCATGCATAGGGCGAATTCCTGTCAGTTTCACACTTAGCCAAAGAGGCAAGCGGGGCAGGAGGGAGGGCTGTCCGAGTAATGCCATCAGTAAGTATTTTTCCCAAAAATACATTTTAGAAAAAAAAAAAAAATTGTTTTCTCAAAATACATTACCGATGGTATTACTATATGGAAGAATAGCGAAGAGGAGGGGGTGCCGACCCTAAAAACTCAACCCCCCCCCCCCCCCCCCCCCCCCCCCCCCCCCCCGCAGGCCCAAAAGGAGCAAGCACTCCCGGTGATTTCAGGCTAAGACGTACCTAAGGCGCCTGTGGAGCTTCGGAGGGAGTGCTGGGCCACGGAGATGTCGCCCACCCGGGCCAGGGAGTCACGCTGGCCGGATAGGTCTCGGAGGTAGAAGCGGGCGTAAGTAGAGCCAGCCTACCGCCATTATAATGTCTTTAACCGAGCAGTTGCGGTCCAGGGCCACGCTGGTGGCTACTGCTCTCACTTCATGCGCCCAGATCTGCAAAAGTCTATCCCCGTCAGGGGAGAGGTCCTGGTAGGCCGACCTAATCACCCACCAAAGCCAGGACAAGACCATCTGGGCCGAGATATCGGGCCTGCCTGGTGACAGAGGGAGGAAGGGGTGGGAGCGCCCCCGGCGGCGCAGCTTAGAGCGACGCAGGTAAATCCTCAGCACCTGAACTGGGTCCTGTTGACTCGACTCACGGGAAAGGTCCGTCCCTCTGAGCGGACATATGGTCAGCATCTGGGGAGCTGTTGAGGGCAGACGGTTCTTGGCCAGAAACGACGGGTTGGTGAGTAGCTGCGCAGATCCGTCGGAACGAAACTGCAGACAGGCGGGACGTATCGAGAGCACGTGAAGCTCGCTCATGCGGGACGCTGTGGCGAGAGCCAGAAGGAAACATGTTTTCTGGGTCAGGTCAGAGAACCGTGCCAAAGGCAGGGGTTCAAAGCGGTCCGTTTTTAGCCACGTCAGTAGCCAGGCGAGGTCCCACCGAGGTAAGAGGGAACGGGAGACCGGACGTTGAAGCTCAAAGTGAGCCAACAGGTCCGACAGGTCTTTGCAAGCGCCGGGATCCGGAAGGCCCAGGTGACGGTAAGTGTCTGTGATCGTGGCGCGGTAACCCTTGACGGTAACAGGGGCTAAGCTGTGAACGTCAAAGACCCACAGGAAGAAATCCGCCAGTTGGGGGTAGTTAGATTCGTGGGGGGGAGCCGCTGAGCGGCGCACCAGGACTGAAAGACCCTCCACTTGCCTTCATACACCTTCCGTGTAGACAGTCTACGGGCTGCTGCAATTGCCGCCACTGCTGCATCGGAGAAGCCTCTAGCGGCGAGGATTTGCCGGACAACCTCCAGGCGTGTAGGAGGCGCTCCGGGCATGGGTGGAAGAAAGCCTGGCGGGCTGCTTGAGCATCGTGGGCGGAGCAGGGAGCTCGAGGGGCGGGTCTGTTGCTAGCGCGAGTAAGTCCGTGGTCCAGCTCTTGGTCCAATTGAAGGGGGCCACCAGGAAGAGAACCGCAGAGCATCCTCGAAGTTTCCGCAGGACCTTCGGCACCAGGACAGATAGAGGGTAGGCATACGCGACCAGTCCGTCCCAAGGAATGCAGAGCGCGTCCACCGCCCAGTTGAGCGGGTCCGGGATTGGGGAGACGAACACCGGAAGCTGGTTGTTCCATTTGGTGGCAAACAAGTCGACTAGAGGCGTATCCCAACGTGAGCAGATCAGGCGAAAGATGTCCGGACGCATGGACCACTCCGTGTGGAGCAACTCTCCGCGGCGGGACAGGTTGTCCGCAACCACATTTAGGTGGCCGGGGATGTGGCGGGCTCGAAGAGCAATGCCCCAGTCCCTGCACCAGAGAAGGAGGTGGTAAAGGAGGATGCACAGGGAGGGCATGCGCGTTCCCCCCTGGTTCTGTAAGTAGGCCACCACCATCGAGTTGTCCGAGAGAACGAGGACCTCTTGGTCGATCAGCGTCCCCTGCCAGAAGTTGAGGGCCATCCAAACCGCCTTCAGCTCTAGCCAGTTGCTGTGCTTGTCCGCAAGGTCCCGGGGCCAAAGGGCCGAGGCCGAGACAAAGTCTGGTAACAGGTGAGCACAGACCTGTTTACCTTCCGATTTGAGTGGGAGATTCTCCTGATTTCATTAGCCATTTCCCGTTCTTCCGCTCAAAGCTTCGATTTCCCGCTTCTGCCGTTTTCATTCTTCCGAAATTTTCCTCAGAAGTTCAGCCCTGGAAATAGTGATTTTTTTTTTTTTTTTTTTGAGCGAGTAAAAAAAAAATACCCACTCGACAAATGCGAGTGCGCTCGTGCGTTTTCCAATCCAACGGCCCGCGAACCGCCAGCCGAACATCAGGTACGCCGGCGCGTGACCTGACCGCACCGCGAGCCACCTCTAACATCACTTTGCGGCAGTAGCCGAACACATCACTCAAACTGTGTGTACCATAACAGTGGTCGGCGACAGTCGTTCTATTTTTAGTGATGAATTGGTTTCGCTCAGTCGAGGCTGCGTTCAGAATCGACCCGACGCCGGGGTCCGTGCGAGTGTAACAGGGCGGGCAAATTGTTAGTTTATGTGTGGTGACAGCATGTTATTACAAAGTGCGCGCTACATGTTGAACGCGTTACTTGCTGTGACGTCACCATACATACTATTATGGGATACGGCATCGTGCGTTTCACTGACTTTCGATCTTGAACGAAGTTGTACATGGCGGAGAAAAAGCTAAGGAAGCTGGAATGCTTCGGATTCTTCAATCCAACACCATCTGATCTTGATAATCGCTAAGAAGAAAGTTGCACTTCGACACTGCCATCTCCATCGACAAGCGACAGTACCAAAAATGCTCAGTACCCGCCTTGGGCCGTTGTGGCACCGCCGCCGCCGCGCTATGACGCAGTTTTCAGAGCCAGTTCATGGCTGTGCTGCGTGTATTTCCATGGCTAAAGCACGAAAGCACTCGAATGGCATGCACAATGTGCACTGAGGCAAACTCAAAAAGCAAGTCCAGAAATTTTGATCAGAAATAAGTTTGTCAGTTTTTTTTAATCGTGGTCGATCCATCTTCTGGTACACAGTTATTAGGCAAAAATTGGCGGAGAAATACGTCTTTCTGAGTGGTGAAACGGGTTGAAACAAACTTTTAAGTACATCAGTTCACACACATACACACACACACAGAGTTTAGACAAGTCACACTTCGGTTGTCATTCTGCCGCGTTCAGCAGAAAAGTATTCTCTGTTACAATACATTATCAAACGATCATACAAATAAATAAATAGATATATTATTATGTTTTTTCTGTGTGTGAGAGAGCAAGGGAGACAGGCTTTAGTGCGCAATAGCTCACCAGTTAAAGAATCAGTATCATGGAAAGGAAGCACACACACACTGTCACAACACATTTAAAGAGGAGAGCGAAATGAGTTATTTTAAGGAACACACAGATAATGCAGTTTTTCTTAAATAAATCTGTGGACCCTCTATAATGCTAGGATGGGGCTCTGTGTACCCTCTAAAATTTATACTACAGACCCTTTAGCCTGTTGTGAAAACAGAAACCCAGCTCTACTTACAAAACATAAATAAATAAAAATCCCACCACAGTTCACATTGGGGACTTTGTCAGTTATTTCTCCACTTGATACTATCAAAAGCCTGAAGTCGGGACATAAACATTAACTTGGTTATGATTGTCTGTTCAAATATTTGTTCTCAATGCCTCTCGGCAGAAAACACTGTCTAACATTGGGCGTCAAACACTTGTGGTACATTATATTGTTGAGTTGGGCTATTTTCAGTAGTAAAATTTTCAGTTTTGGCTAGTAACATTTTCAGTTTGGCTAGTAAAACTTGGAAGTCACTAGCCAAAGGATGGTGGGCAAAATTTTAGACTTTCAGGGCTGAGAAGTGTCTTCACTGCAATCACTCATATGTAAGCTGAACGCTTTGATAGGGTCTCGTAAATATTAGGCGGCGCCCGCTACTGTCATAGCCCGACTTTGCCCATATAACATCTACAATACCCCACAGCAGCACACATTGCGAGAGAGTTTTCTCAACAGTCGGAAAGAACCATACAAGCCAGAGATCAAGTCTTGCAGACTCAACACTTGAGTCACTTCTGGTCCTCAAGACCAGTCCTTGTGATGTGGTGGATTCAGTCATGAATTTATCTGAAGAGTCTCTCATCAAGCTGAAGAGTGCCTATTGTCGCAGTCTGAAAAAATAACTAAATAAGTTAAACTCTTTGTGTACTTCTGTGACTTTTGACACTTTAGATACAGTATTTTAACTTCAGTATACATGTATTTTAAAACATGAAAAAAGGTGTGCTAAAATATTCCTTGTGAAGCAGTAAACCAGTCAGTTTGACGTAGTGATCTTCTGGTCTGTTACCCAAATCTTCTGGTTTTGTTGACCATGTCTATTGGACAAACAAATTGGGGGTAAACAGGTCTGTGAGCGCCCTAGCCGGACTGGCTCGCGTCGGTGCAAAGAGACCACCGGGTTGGAGGGGAGTGTAGAGGCACGCCCGTCGCCAGCCACGCGAGGTCCGCCCATCTCTGGAGGTGTGGCCGGGTCAGTGGAGTAACTGGGACCTGATCCGTCAGGGCGCCCGACGAAGGACGCCAGTGGAGGAGAAGGTGTAGCTGCAGCGGGCGGGCATAGAGCCTGCCAAGGGGTAACAAGTCCGCTGCCGCGCTGAGTAGTCCCAGGAGTTGAAGCCAGACCCTGGCCGTGAAGGAGACCCCTACCTCCATATGACGCGCGAGTTCGGCGATCTTCTGCCGCCGCGCCAAAGGCAGGCGGACTAAGTTGAGGTCGGTCAGGAATTCCATGCCCAAGTGCAGGAACCGGCGAGAAGGGGTGAGATCCGACTTGCCCGGATTGACAAGCAACCCGAGCCGGTGCAAGAGAGCGCCGAGGCCATCAGGTTGCGTAGCAGCAAATCATCCAGGTACTCGAGGCCGGACTCAAGAGATCGCTGGCAGAAGAGGGCCATCACCGCGTCGAGGAGCCTCGTGAAGACCCAAGGACTGATGTTGAGGCCGAAGGGGAGGGCTCAGAACTGGTAAACGACCCTGCCAAAGGCAAACCGGAGATACCGGCGAGACGACAGATGAATCGGAACGTGAAGATAGGCGTCTGACAGATCGAGGCTGATCGCGAAGTCCATTGGCCGGACGGCTGCGCGGAGAGTCCTGGCTGTCTCCATCTGAAAGTGAGGAGCCGAAATGAACTTGTTTAGCGCCGACAAGTCGATGACTGGCCGCCACTTGCCCCCAGGCTTGGGGACGAGAAAGAGGCGGCTGTAGAACGCTGGCGAGTCTTGTCGAGAAACCACTTCTGTCACTGCTTTGTCGAGTAAGGCCGTTATTTCTCCGCGCAGAGCTTCTGCCTGGGATCGGTCGACCGGAGCCTGGGTCCACAAAGGGAACCTGCGTAATGGAGGAGGGGACTGGAACGAAAGCTGGAGGCCTGAGGAAACAGTCGAGATGATCCAGTGGTCGTTTGGGAACAGCAATCTCCAATGGTCGCTGTAGTTGGCCAGCCACCCGCCGACTGGAGACCCGAGAACTGTCAATGGGGGCGGAGGAGGGGTAAAGTCAGCGGGCCCGACCACGCCCCGATTTACGGGCGCCGCGAGACCAGGACGGGCGGGAGGTGGGGGAAGGACTGTGGAGCCTGAAGGGGGGCGAGCCCTACCGCGGGAACCGTCGACTGGAAGCGAAGTGGGTCTGGAAGACAGCCGGGCATGACCCCCGGCTGGGCGGGTAGCGCGAAAGTGAGACGAAGTGGGGGCGGAGGCAGGACGGGGCCACAGGTCCTTGGTAGCTTCCTTAACTGACTGCCACATATCACCAAACAGGAGGGAACCACCGAAGGGTGCCTGGCGGAGCTGCGCCTTCACCGTCTTGGGGAGATCTGTGCAGAGCCGCAGGAGCGAATTCCGCCACCATCGTTCACAGTTGGCTGCCGCCGCCATGGAGTTGGTTGAGGAATGGTAGGCGGCCCGGTTAGTAGCTACCAAAATGGAATGGATGTTGCGGAGTGGGGACGAGGCTTCCAGGTCCCAAGTGTCCTCTAGGCAATGCAGCACCGCTTGTGTCGCCAATTCCAGGAACCCGAGCACGCCAGCGAGTTCCGAACTAAGGAAGCGATTCTGTCAAGAGGGCGAGGCCAAGCATTCTGGACTATCCGGTGCCCACCCGCCTGGTTGAAGGCAGCCACATACACCGAAGGAAGAGGGACGGCGAAGGCTTGAGAGTGCCCGGCCTACCAGGCCTGGCGGAAAGTCATATTAATCCCCGCTGGCCACCATGAATCTGAGAAAAAGCCAACGTTGTTGAAGGTGTCCTGGCGAAGCTGGGCGGAGAATGCTTCGGCAAAATCCCGGAAGCCGCTGGCTGAGGGAGAGACTTGCGACGCTTGGCCTGCCTCTGCGCATCAACCATGGCGGAAGCCTGTCTCTTCAGAGAGGGGTGATGGCGGGCAGAAGTCAAGCGGGAGGAAGTTCGAGATAAGACGGGAGGCACGGACCGTCTGTGAGCCGAGCGAAGGGCCGACATCCTTAGCAGAGGAGGAGGCCGACGACACAGCTGAGAGGCGGTCAGGAGAACCGGTGGGCGAGTCCCGCAAGAAGATGGCCGAAGCCGAATCTGCTGGATGTAGACTGAGTACGTCAGGGTCTACTCCAAAGGCCGCCTATCACGTGAAGCCAAACGGAGAGGCGACCAGCTTCGAGAGCGCGGGTCCGCCGAAGGCGACTGGAGAGGGTGCGCGCGAAGGATAGGCGGAGCCGCCCGCGAAGCCCGCTAGGCGGGGCGTCGCGTGGAAGGAGGGACCTTGGCCAAACGATGGCCAAAGGCGAAGTTAGGCTCTGTAAGCCCCTGACTCGCAGACCTGCGAGGGGACAGGGGGGCTGCTAGAGACAGGGACAACACGCGGACGAAGAGGCGATCGCGGGTGCCGGGGACCGCGCTCCGAAAGTAAGAGGGGAGGCAGTAGGGGAACCCTGGCATCCCAATCCTGCTTGGGAGAATGCGAGCGGGAAGGGGGCGTAAAAGCCACGCTGCGAATCCGGTCCTGTAAGTGTCTGAGTCACTCCGGGCCCGCCTGGCAAGTTCGGGGGGGGGGGGGGGGGGGGGGGGGCGGGGGGGACAGTAAGGTGTCACGCCAAGCCCGCTCAGGGAGCGGGGAGGGGACAAAAAAGGCACGCGACCCCTGCTCCGAAGCCTGGGAGCGTGAAGGGCGCGAGTCAAAGTCACACTGGGCCTACCTGGTCGATACGGGGTGGGGAGGGAGGGGGGGGGGGGACAGTAAAGTGTCTCTCCAGGCCCGCTCAGGCAATTTGGAGCGGGGAGGGGACAGAAATGGGGCACGTGACCCCCACTCCGAAGCCTCGGAGTGAGGGGGTCGTGTGTCAAAGTCACACCGGGCCCGCCTGGTCAATACGGGGTGGGGGGGTGGGGGGGGGGAGGGGGAGGGACGTAAACGTAGCTCGCCGGGCCCGCTTGGAAGAATCAGAGTGGGGGGGAGGGGGGGGGGGCAGCACCTCTACCGGCCTCGGGTCACGCACCGACGCCTCGGCGCGCGAGGGAGAGCCTCTATACCTACTTCTTTTCTCTTTCTTATTACGTTAACGCTCGTCATGCCGGGCCCATTCGGGAGAGACGGAGCAGGGGGGCGTGGACGAACGCTCAGCTCGCCTGGCCCGCTCGGGCAATACGGAGCAGGGAGGGGGAGGGGGGCAGACTGAAGGAGCTCAAGCCACGCACCGAAGAAATGGAGCGTGGGGAGCGTGACTCTGAAGCTCGCCTGCCTTGCTCGGAAGACTCGGAGCGGGGAGGGAGTTCATGAGCGGTTAAGGTAGACGAAGGGGACTTACCTGCGGGCCGGCCGGCCCGGACGACTGAGCGAAGTGGAGCCCGCGGAGCCGACGGAGCAACGCCATCCTGCGGAGAAATCCGGGGAGACTGTCCTGTCCGGGAAGGCCGGTCACGTCTGTAGAAATCCCACATCTGAGACCACCGGTCCTCACTCCACTCGGCTCACACGTCCTGTCTGAAGAGCAGCCCGAGCACGGCAGGCAGGCATCGTGGGCGTCAGAAGGCCACTGAAAATCTCCACAAAAGAGGCAGGACTTCAAAACAGAAGCTGCCATAGCGTCCACTGCACACCATCTGCCGCACGGAACACACTCAAGCGCCGAACTCACACCATGAGGCACAAAGACGCGTGAGCAAAGTCACTAGCCGCAGCCAAGGACGAAGGTCACTGAAAGTCAAACCGGTCGGCGCTAAGTCTACACACAGAAAACGTTGAAGTGTAGTTAACACACCAATGAAACAGAGTCCGAGGAGAAAGTCTAATCCCACGGCAAAAAGCCAAAAGTTCGTAGTAGTAACCACAGAAGACACTGGTCTTTCCTTTTCAAAAACGTTAGCAAGGCACAAACCCGACCGTTCACGGTCGAGCTAAGAGTGAAACTGACAGGAATTCGGAAGATTTCTTCTTGATTTCTTTTACGAAAACATTTGAGGAATGAAAACAAATACGTTTTGGTAGCAGGGGCTTGCTGCACGGACCCTCGTAGGCCTGAGGGAGGTCAAAGGAACCATTGTACCCGTCAGGCCTTCAGCCTTCGGGGTGCAATGGTTCCTTTGACCTTCCTCAGGCCTACGAGGGTCCGTGTAGCAAACCCCTGCTACCAATAACTTATAATATTCCTTTGACATCAGTATGTCTGACATAATCCAGGTCGGAAGATGTCATTTTTATTTCTTTTACGAAAATTGTGGAGAAATGAAAACAAATACGTTATTGGTAGCAGGAGCTTGCTGCACGGACACTTGTAGGCCTGAGGGAGGTCAAAGGAACCATTGTACCCCAAAGGCCGAAGGTCGGAAGATGTCATCTTGATTTCTTTTATGAAAATTGTGGAGGAATGAAAACAAATACGTTATTGGTAGCAGGGGCTTGCTGCATGGACCCTTGTAGACCTGAGGGAGGTCAAAGGAACCATTACACCCCGAAGGCCATTGGCCTTCGGGGTACAATGGTTCCTTTGACCTCCCTCAGGCCTACAAGGGTCCATTCAGCAAGCCCCTGTTACCAATATACTGTTAACCCTTCATTGCCTGGAACAGGTTTATTTAACTGCAGTGTAGTCTTCAGAGCAAGGCTGCGTGCTGGCACCGACCCTCTTCACCATCTTCTTCAGCATGATGTTGAAGCAGGCCACAGTGGACCTCGACGATGACAACGCAGTGTACATCAGGTATCGTCTCGATGGCAGCCTGTTCAACCTCAGATGACTGCAGGCCCACACGAAAACCCTAGACCAACTGATTCGTGAGCTGCTCTTTGCTGATGACGCTGCCCTTGTTGCACACACAGAGAGAGCCTTGCAGCGCATTACGTCCTGCTTCGCAGATGCCGCCCAGCTCTTTGGACTTGAGGTCAGTCTGAAAAAGACAGAGGTCCTTCATCAGCTGGCACCCAAGGAAGAGCATCGCCCTCCCCACATCACCATCGGCGAGTCCGAACTGAAGTCTGTACACCAGTTTACCTACCTTGGCTGCATCATCACGTCAGACGCCAAGCTGGACAAGGAGCTGGACAACAGGCTGGCAAAAGCGAACAGCGCTTTCGGGCGACTATTCAAGCGGGTGTGGCACAATCAACAGCTGAAAAAAGGCACCAAGATCAGCGTGTACAGAGCTGTCGTCCTCACCACCCTGCTGTACGGTTCCGAGTCCTGGGCCCTCTACCGCAGCCAACTACGACTCCTCGAACGCTTTCACCAGCGCTGCCTGCGTACCATCCTCAGCATTCACTGGAGTGACTATGTCACCAACGTCGAGGTCCTTGAACAGGCGGAAACTGTGAGCATCGAGGCTTTGCTGCTGCGGACACAGCTTCGCTGGGTGGGGCACGTCTCCAGGATGGAGGATCATCGCCTACCCAAGATCACTCTGTTCGGCGAGCTCGCCACTGGACACCGAGACAGAGGGGCACCAAAGAAGAGATACAAAGACGGTCTCAAGAAGTCACTTAGTGCCTGCCAAATCGACCACCGCCAGTGGTCTTCGCTTGCTGCGGACCGTGACACGTGGCGCTCCACCATTCACAAGGCAGCCGTCTCCTTTGAGGACTCTCACAGAGCTAACCTTAAGGACAAGCGGCTCAGAAGAAAAAACAGAGTTGTCGTAACTCAGAATCCTGACCAGACCTTCCCCTGCAGCCACTGCGGTCGAACCTGCCTGTCCCGGATTGGCCTCCGCAGCCACGAAAATGCCTGCAGACGACGTAGGCAAGCCCTATAGAATCTTCTTTCGCGAAGTCAAGCCAAGAGTCTTCAGAGGATATCTCCCAGATTTTGAAATTGCAACCACAGGATTTAACAAGTTAATTTACCCTTTTCACAGTCTTTGGTCTGTGTATATTTTATGAATATCCATTCTGTTGCAGTTTCAGCTCCTGGCCACCAACCTTTTTAAAGATGGCCCCAGTGAGGAGGTTGATGTAATGGAAGGTTTGTACCACACAACATACTCATTCTTTTGCTGTAGTTTGACTGTTGCTACTGCATGTTCTTTGACTTTGCAGATATTATGCAGTCACGCTGAGATACTGCAAATTAATCCTGTAACTCCCAGAATTAAATGTCTAACATTCTGCATTGGAAGTATTCATGTATGCAAATGGAAAAGTTATGCTTACTATACTGACAAGCAAAAGTGACATTTTGGAATTATTGGAAACTCTAAAGTGTTTTTGATGATTCTAAAAATGTCACAATTGTTTTGCTCGTCAGTATACTTTACAAATGAAACGTCAAAGGTTTGTGTTCATTGAAATGTTAGATACAGTCGTGTCTGTAATGACCGCATTTAGGTCACTGGAAAATATTGCCTGGATGTGTAAATGTGTTGAATTTTTGTTACTGCAGGATTTCTTTGTTTTGTTTTGTATTGACCTTGTTGTTGCAGTTTTAACATTGTATTAAGTTCGTCTTTTTCTTTCAGGTGAAGCGCCAGAGCATTTCAGCCGCCGCACTGAGCTTTTCGACAAACTTGTCAGTTTTTTCCCTGAGAACATGACTCAGCCAAAGGGTAACTTGATCGACCTCATCCCTATCGATGGTTGATGGTCACACGGTGTATTTTCACAACTTCTTTGCTGCCAAGAATGCTTCAGTACTTGTGCATCTTTTTTTAGTTTTTTTTTTTTTCATTGCAGCACCAGGTGTGCGAGTTGGATGGACCATGATAGCTCAAGGGTGGCGCTTCGTTAGCTTTGCACCTGGGAAGGCACCAAGCTAATCAGGCACTATTCTTGAGCTCTCATGTCTCATCCATCGCCTAGAGTTCATACGGTGGACACAGAAATCTGTTTTAAATGTGAACCGTTGTGCTTCGGCAGTGAAAGGGTTATGCATGGTCTTTAATATGGAAATGTTTGACCACGTCTTCGTACAGAGAAATCAGGGTTAAGACATAGTGGTTTGTTTCAGCCAATTCAACTTTTGCATATACTCATTCGAAGTTTGAGAACAGGAGCAAGTCATGAAACCACAACAGTCTCATCCAATTTGTGTGTTTCTCTGTTAAAAAGCTGTGTGTTTGTGTGCGTGCGTGTGTTGCTTTCTGCCGACGAGTAGTCTAAATCAGAATCAGGTAAAATGACACAACATGCTGATCCATATGCAGGAGACACAGGTTCTCATGAGAATCTGTGTGTCTGCATATGGATCAGCATGTGCAGGGGCTCATGAGAATCTCTGCTTCTTGCTGGGAGATCTTGGCTCAGTTGGTTTCTGCAGATGGAGAGAACTCATTCACGTTGAGTGAACTAAGACTGCATCGTGAGTAAATCACACGCTTTGTCTGTGCACTGACCGGCTGATCATATCCCTGATAACATGCAATTGTTTACAATTGTGTCCACCCTTGTCCATTCTGATTTAAGAATAATCCCCTTCCCCCACCCTAAATCACCACCACCCCCCCCCACCCCCTCCCCCACACCAGAGGAGAGAATATCTATATCTGTATGGTAGTTAGGGCTGATCATGTCATTAAGTTGGTCAGCCACAGTATATCGTTATGTATATAGGAACCATAAAGCTGGCACAAGTTATTCAAGTTCACGTTGATGTGGAGCTGAATTTTTACAGGCTTGTGAAGGAAAAACAGTAAGGTAAAGGTCTTTGGACTAAAATCAGTCTTAGCTGGCCTGAACTTGTCAGAGTGTATCCTCAGGGTAAATTACACTTTCATTATTAGCACAATCAGTACATGGACATTGTATAATGTGAATATTGTGACAAGGCAGAAACACTAGCAGATGTTCATCATTATGCTTGGACCCACCAACTCCTTGTTATGCTTGGACCCACCAACTCCTAGTTCATTTTCAGGCAGTCACAGCAATTGCAAATGTCTAGACATGTAATAACGATGTTGTCTTAGCTGTTGTGTATGTGAATGGAGGTTCATGCAGCGTTTTCAACACTTTCATTTCTAAATGAAAGCCCCCTCATTTTGATGGTGTTTTCAGTGAGTGTAAGAGATACAGCAACCGTCATGATTCAAGGATCCGAGCGCCCGACTAATCTGGAGTTTTTCCAGATGCCTAGCTAATATGGCATGACTTGCGCTGTCCATCTCTGGTTGTAATCACTAATGTATCAACAGCTGAATTTGTTGGTGCGCTGGCCTGTGATTATCGACCTTACAGTTCACGGCCCTAAGGTCCAAAATCACAGGCCAGCACACATAAATGCAACATGGGTGAATACAAGTCATACCGACGCATTGTGGGAAAATCCGTCCCGTGTACTGGGCATATTGCCTATTCACAAGTAATAATTTCCTGTAAAAAAAAAAAAAACCTTGTCACAGCGTGGAGAATTCCAATGTGAAACATTGCTCGGTATGTATGCAACTTGGATGATAAATGGTATGTTCTGTGTTGTTTGCCTGGTATATTTTGTGTGTAATAAAAACAAGAATCTGTAAGTTACGATCGTTTTCAGTTTGGAAGTACTACGGACTGGCCTATGAACTGTTATTGATGTGATAAATGATGTACATGGGAGCAAACTGCATCAGCAAGAGGCATAGATTCTCATGAGTACCTGCAGCAGTAGGGCCTCATGAGAATCTTTGCCTCATGCATGTGATAGCAGATATGCTGGGGGAAACAAACGGTAATAAATTTTATCAGCAGGTAATTGTGATGAAACTTGCTTCAACTTGTGGGCTACACGACAATGCATACCTCCATCTTTATTCAAGTGTGCATGGCCTTACCTTTAATCATAATGTGCTAATGACTTGGGAATAAAGATTGATTGGTACATACTTGTCTGCTGTTGCTGTTTCAGTGTGTTGGTGTGTGTATCAGTGTGGGAGAACTTCATGTCAAACATTCATGCACTTCAAGAACACAGCTCGGTTACATCTGGCAAAGTATAATTGTTCATCAATTTCGGTGAAATATGGACAAAATTAATGGCTCTTTTGCACCAGTACCGGTAAATTCAAAGAAAATGAAGGCTATTTAGTTTCAGTGTAAAGATTGTGTGTTGCCGACTGCATCCATTTTGTCCCTTTTTTAACGCATTTAACTCCACGACCCCATATCCCAAACTGATTTGGGGAGTGCTATCCAGCAACTATGTACCAGTTGCAGGAGATGGACTGACCATGATAATTCAAGGGAAGTGCCTGATTAACTTGGCCCTGAAGGCGCCAATCTTATCTGGCACTACCCTTGAATTATCATGGTCAATCCATCTGGTGTAGGGCATCGGGGCTAAATGAGTTAAAGTGAGTAACTGTACATGTAGAACAGACTCCACTATGTAGGCAAAGGTAGACAGTCTTCTACCAAAAGACTGTCAATCTTGTTTACATGTGGGGCGAAACTGATTTTCCCTTTTATGCTTTGAAGCCACACAAACGATGGTGTGGGTCGTGCAGGACCCATACTTTTTAAAAGAGCGTTTGTATGGTGAGAAAGGTGAATATTCCTGTCCAGATGATGTTGGTCCTCAGTTTGTGAAGAGTCAAAGATGAGAGAATTGCATCTCGCCCAAATTTTTCCATTGTTTGTTTTTTGTTTAAATTTTGAAGGGTGTCAAAGTTAATGCAAAATCGACCAGTTTCAGTTCAGTTTCTTGGAAATGGTGAACTTTCACCTGAAGTTTCTGGGGGAAACGGAAAAGTTTCAGAACGTTTTCTCTCCGCCATGATGACTAAGAGTACAAAGATGCTTCTGGTGATGTGTACTATACTATAGTGTAAAAGGTATGGGTCCTGTAGGACCGACATATACGGGACAGGGATAACCAGTTAAATCGTTCTTTGAAAAATGTGGGTCTTGTAGAACCCATGCCGTTGGGACAGGGAAAACCAGTTAAATCGCTCTTTGAAAAATATGGGTCCTGTAGGACCCACATCATCGTTTTGTGTGTAGTCCAAATCATGATCCGGTGAAGGTTAACAATCAATAAAATGAGAACAAAATACTGAAATATTTCTAATGTTTATTCAAAAGGACCGACAGATTAAAAACCAAACAAAGCACTGCAGCTTTCTTTTTCTGTGGAAGTTGACAAAATGCAAGAGCAAAATGTAGCACAGCAATGTTTTAGAGTAGCACAAGACCCAACATAAACTGTAAGCTGCCAACTTGCAAAGAGTGCACTGAGCAACTCAGACATGTCTGATTTTTTCTGACGAAAAAGGTTACTGATGACATGAAACAGGACATCTCTTTCAACGCTTTCACCCACGCTCACTCACTCAACATAAAATGAACACATGGTTATGCCCCTTTGTGCAAGCAGCCTCCAGTACAGTTGACAGTACTGGTAGCTAACTGCACAAGGGGTCAGTTGCATGAGCGAGCTCAGTCCTGCACCAGCCATTGAGCAAGGTGTGCCTCTATAGCAGCACACCTTGCTTAGTGGCTGGTGCAAGACTAAGCTCGTTCATGCAAATGGCTCCAGGAGATTAACATGAAGGCGAAGAAGAAATCCAAAGAAGCTCTTATGAAGCTGTCCTCATTGGTGGTGAAACAAGAATCACGCCATCGCCTCGCACAAAGAGCATGGGGATGTTTCGTTTCGTAGACTGCAAAACGATTTTTTTCAAAATGATAAACACAGAGCTTGGCTAAAAAGTATATAGAAAAAAATCTGCATCACTCTTGTAAAGTGACTACTAGACACTGTTTAACCCCCTTGCAAAAAAACAGTACTGGTGGCTGCATGCACAAGTAGTCAACTCCTTCACTGCCAGTGGATCCAGACTGTTTTCCTAAAATCTTTGTTAATTCAATGCCAAAGAGACCTAACCATCCCAGGAACATGGATTGAAAGTGATGTAAGCTAGAAGCATAGACCCTCATGACCCCACGTGAGTGGGGGCCAGGGCCATAAGGATCTAAGTCTCTTGAAGCTCGATCATGTTCACTTCTCGGCAGTCAAAGGGTTAAAGATTCTACTCAACTTTCTGAGTAGTTAGCATTCAGTCACACAGAAATATGAATTTTTCTTTAAAATGAATTTTTTCGAAAAATACTTACCGATGGTATTACTGATAGGAAACGTTACCTAGCTAGCCTAATTTTAGCCAAAATTGGGTTGTGTCCGTATAAGGGAGTGTTGGCAGGTGCAGGGCGCCATAGAACAGGCAGTAACCCGAGTAGCCTCCCTTTCGCCCCATCCGGGTACGAGCTCACCTGATATTCCTCAGTTTAGTTTCTTAGCGAACTGGCGGCAAGCGGGGCAGGTGGGAGGGACCTTCGAGTAATACCATCGATAAGTATTTTTCAAAAAAATTCATTTTAAAGAAAAATGCATTTTTCTTTAAAAGGTATTTTTTCGAAAAATACTTACCGATGACATGACAAATGGGAGTGTCTACTACGTGCTCAAATTCTAGCCTACGAACCCGTCGTGTGCACACACAACCCGGGAGGCACTCGGGGAACCCTCCAGAGGGGCCAAGAGTTGTCTCCCGGACCTGCCTATCCGGTTCCGAGTCACCTGACTCGCCAGTCAGATACTAGGCTCACCAGCGGCAAGCGGGGCAGGTGGGAGGGTCCTCCGTGTCATGTCATCGGTAAGTATTTTTCGAAAAAATACCTTTTAAAGAAAAATGCATTTATTTCATCAAAAACATTACCGATGACATGACAAATGGGAGAATCACGAATAGGAGGAGGGTGCCGCCCCGGTACTACCGGAGACCAAGACCGTCCTCCCATTGCTAATTCCCAGGTAACGAGCTAGGTGCGTACCTACGGCGCCTGCAGCGCCGGGAGGGAGTGCTGTGCCACCGTGAGGTCCCCCAACAAGGCGAGGTTGTCTCGCTGTCCCGCCAGATCCCGAAGGTAGAAACGAGCGAAGGTAGATTCTGCTCGCCAGCCCACCGCGGCCACGATGTCCTTGACAGCGCAGTTCCGATCGAATGCGACGCTCGTGGCCATGGCGCGTACTTCGTGTGCGCGGATCTTCAGTCTCTGCGCTACGCGTGGGGAGAGATCCATGTATGCCGATCGTATTACCCAGCGCAGCCAGGAGGAGATCGTCTGGGCTGTGATATCAGTCTTGCCCTGGCGTATGGGCAGGAAGAGGCGGGAGCGCCCTCTACGGGTAACTTTGGTACGGCGCAGGTAGATGCGTAGGGCACGCACGGGATCCTGTCGCCGAGTCTCCGGAGAGCAGGCAGGCCCTCCCAGGGGCCGCAAGGTGATGATCTGTGGAGCAGTTAGGGGCGACCTTGTTTTGGCAATAAAGCTGGGGTCCGTTAAGAGCTGCACGGAGCGATCTGCCCTGAACTGGAGGCAGTCTGGGCGGGTAGAAAGAGCGTGTAGCTCGCTAACTCTGGACGCGGTGGCCAAGGCTAGCAGGAAGCAGGTCTTGCGTGTCACATTTGCCAGAGGGGCTAGAGCGAGTGGCTCGAACTGGGAAGAATTCAGCCACGTCAGGACCCAAGGTAGGTCCCAGCGAGGAACGAGAGAACGCTGAGTCGGACGTTGGAGGCTGAAGCTGGACATGAGGTCGGAGAGGTCCTTACAGGCGCCGGGGTCTGGAAGGCCGAGATGACGGTACGTGTCTGCGACCATGGATAAGTATCCCCTGATGGTGATGGGCGCCAAACCTTGGACCTCGAAGAGCCATAGGAGAAAGTCCGCTAGCTGTGGGTTAGTCAGTCCGGTGGGTAGGAGGCGACGGGCGTCGCACCAGGCACACAAGACGCGCCACTTCCCTTCGTAAACACGCCGGGTGGAAGGCTTGCGGGCTGCAGCGATTGCCTCCACTGCTGCACCAGAGAAGCCTCGAGCGGTGAGGGCGCGCTGCACAACCTCCAGGCGTGAAGAGACAGGCGTTCGGGACAAGGGTGGAAGAGAGCCTGCCTGGGCTGCTTGAGCATGGAACGGGGCGTGGGAAGGCGCAGGGGAGGAGAGGTGGCGAGGTTGAGTAGGTCGGTGGTCCAGGACCGGGCCCAAGCCAGCGGGGCGACCAGAAGCAGGACTGCGTTGCTCCCTCGAAGTTTGTGGAGGACCTTGGGAATGAGGACTGTTGGGGGGTACGCGTAAGCGATGAGGCCGTCCCAAGGAAACGAGAGGGCATCGACTGCCCAGGCCAGCGGGTCTGGAATCGGGGAGACGAAGAGGGGAAGCTGGCGGTTCCACCTCGTAGCAAAGAGGTCGATTAAGGGAGTCTCCCAACGGGCGCAGATCATCTGGAAGATATCCGGGCGCAACGTCCATTCTGTGTGGAGCAACTGGCCGCGGCGAGAGAGCGAGTCCGCCAACACATTCAAGTGGCCAGGAATGTGTCGTGCGAGGAGTGTAATGTCGCGTTCCTCGGCCCAGCGCATCAAACGGAAGAGGAGCATACAGAGGTCGGGAGATCGGGTGCCCCCCTGTCTCTGGATGTAGGCCACCACCGTCGAGTTGTCGGAGAGGACGAGAAGCCGCTGGTTCCTGAGCTGGTTCTCCCAAACGAAGAGGGCTTGCCAGACTGCCTGCAGCTCTAACCAATTGCTGTGCTTGTCCGCAAACTCCGGGGGCCAGAGGCCGGAAGCCGAGGAGAATTGAGGAAGCAGGTGGGCTCCCCACCCCGAGAGGCTCGCGTCGACACACAGGGAGAGGTGCGGGGGAGGGGAGGACAAAGGGACTCCCGAAGCCAACCAAGCCGTGTCGGTCCAGCGTAGAAGGTGAGGGCGAACCAGGGGGGAAACCGGGACCAGGTGGGTAAGGTCGCCAGAAGAGGGTCTCCAGAGAAGCAGGAGGTGCAGCTGAAGGGGGCGGGCGTAGAGGCGACCCAGGGGGAGAAGGTCCGCCGCCGCGTTGATCAGTCCGAGGAGTTGAAGCCAAACTCGGGCGGGAGCTGCTTCCTGCTGAGCTAGCTGGTTGGCGAAGGTGGCCAACTTCCGAATCCGGGGATCCGGGAGGCGAACAACGTTGAGATCGGTGGCAAAATCCATTCCGAGATGAATGAAGCGGCGCGAGGGCGTGAGATCGGACTTCCCGACGTTGAGGAGGAACCCCAGTCGCGACAGCAGACGCATCAGTGTATCCCTGTCCTCTTCCAAGACGGACTCGACGTGGTTCCTCAGGAAGAGATCGTCGAGGTAGTTGGACATAGGGCTGAGAGACGACTGCCGTGCCTTGGCCATAACTGCATCCATCAAGCGGGTGAAGACCCAGGGGCTGAGGTTGAGGCCGAAGGGTAGGGCTCGAAACTGGTAAACGGTTCCATCGAACGCGAAGCGCAGATACCTCTGGGCGGCCGGATGTATGGGTACGTGTAGGTAAGCGTCGGAGAGATCCAGGCTGACGGCGTAATCCATGGGTCGCACCGCGGTACGCAGGGCTCGGGCCGTCTCCATGTGGAAGGAAGGAGCCACGATGAAGCGATTTAGGGCTGAGAGGTCGATCACTGGGCGCCACTTGCCGCCAGGCTTGGGGACGACGAAAAGTCTGCTGTAAAATCCCAGCGAGTCTGCGCGGCGCACAACCTCTGTGGCATCCTTCCTCAAGAGAGAGTCGACTTCCCCCCGTAGGGCGCACTCCTTGAGCGGGTCTGCGGGGATCTCGGTCCACAGCGGAGTCGTACGCAGAGGAGGAGGGGAACGAAAGGAGATCCGTAGGCCGCCGGAAACAGTGTCTAAAATCCACGGGTCTTCTGGAATCAGTAATCGCCACTCGTCGCTGAAGAGGGCGAGCCTGCCGCCGACTGGAGGACCCGAGACGGCCGGCGGAGGCGGAGGAGGGGAGGAGTCACTGAGCCCGCCCGCGCCCAGGGCGACGGGCGGGACGGGGCCAAGCGGGGGCGGGGGCGTTAGCTTGGCCGGGGCGACCGAAGGCGGGGCGACGGCGACGCAGGGACTGCAGCTGGGTTGTTGACGTCGGGGCGACGGGTCTGGAGATCCGCAGGGGGCGACCCACGGCCTTGCGGGCTGCCTGAAAGCGCCGAGGAACAGACTTGGGAGGCCACCTGTCCGCATTGGAATCCTTGACGGCTTGCCAGGTGTCACCAAAGAGAAGGGGTCCCCCGAGGGGAGCCCGACGCAGCTGGGTCTTCAGGTCGGCAGGCATTCCCCGGCAGGCCTGCAGGACAGCGTCGCGGCGGAGTAAATCACAATTGGCAGCTGCAGCCATAGCGTTGACCGAAGAGTGATACGCGGCGCGGCTGGCCGCTTCAGCGAGGACGAGGAGGTCGCCAAGAAGAGGGGTCAGGGACGGGTGCCACGAATCTTCCACGCGCCGGAGGAAGGCTTGCGTAAGGAGCTCCATGAAGCCGGCGCAGGCCAAGGAATTCCTGACAAGCGAAGCCGTCTTGTCCAAACCCGCGGGGAGCGCGCGTCTGAGTGCAGAGGCCCCACCCGCCTGAACCACGGCGGCTGGATCCACCGGAGGGAGAGGGCAGAGGAAGGCCTGGGAATGGCCGGCGTACCACTGCTGGCGGAAGTACATATCGAGGTCCGGAGGCCATCTGTGGTCCGAGAAGAAATTACTGTCTCTTGAGTCAGACAACAGGTGGGCCGAGAACACATCCCGAAGCTCACGAAAGGAGGGGGGCTGAGGGAGAGTCTTGAACTTCTTTACCTGTCTACCCGCGTCGACGAAGGCAGAAGGCTTCCTCTTCAGGGGGGGGGATGGAGGGCAGTCCGCTGCCGGAAGCGTGGCGGAGATGAGGCGAGCGACCTCGTCGAGGGCCAGAAGAACCTCTGTGCGGGAGGAGGCCGGTAACCCGTGGGCTGTCGACGCATCCGAAGGAGAGAGCGGCGAAGGAGAGCGGCTGAGACCTCCGAGGAGAACTGAGATGGAATCATCAGGGAGAAGACTCAACGAATCGTCGTCCACGCCGCCGAGAGCCGGCGAAGAGGGACGGCGACCGTGACTCCGAGAGCGAGCAGCTCGACGAGGACGAGGGGAGCCATAAGGCGCCGAAGCACGCAGGGGAGAG
Source organism: Semisulcospira habei (assembly GCA_036245525.1). NCBI lineage: Eukaryota > Metazoa > Mollusca > Gastropoda > Semisulcospiridae > Semisulcospira > Semisulcospira habei. The sequence continues at coordinate 156,619,652 of BTPG01000003.1, forward strand.
CGACGTCCGCGACGGCGACGCGACGCACTAGAGGAGCGGGAATGGCGGCGGCGACCAGACGAGCGACTACGAGCTGGAGACCGTGATCCTCGGGAACGAGGAGGAAGGAAGGAGGCTGGGCGAGGGGAAGGGGAACGGGCGGGACGAGGCAGACGGCGGGGAACGTGGGACGAACGCCGCGAAGAGGTAGAGCGCGAAGGTCCATGGTCCAGATGACGAGAAGAATCCCGAACTTCACGACGCTCACACGAAGGAGCGCGAGAGTGGTGGTCCGACTTCGATCGCAAGGAGGAACTGGACACAGGTAGTGGTGTGGTGAGTGTGCGCGAATGTCTCCGCGAGCCGGACTCTGTGGCGAGGCGGGCTCGCAGCGGCCGAGGGGGATCCAAGGCCTTCCTAGGAGACGAGTGGGGACCGGTTGACCATGGACGGCGCGAGGCACGTCTCTCCGAACTGACCTCTGTCTCGAGATGGGTTCTCTGCCTGTCGTAAGGCTTGGTCCAAGCGCGTTCCCTCCTGGGAATCCGCGCCTCGAACTCCCGACTCCGCACACTACCTTGCTGTGTCCGCTGTGGAGATCTTTCCAGACTGGGGCCATCGGGGGCAAGAGCGGTCGGTGTGTCTGAGATGACAGCCGGCACTTCCGCAGGTCTTGCAACAGGCACAGGTGTCGGGCGTTCACGTCGGTAGAAGCTCCAAAGTTGGGCCCAGCGGAGCTCCGGCCAGACGGCGCAAACGTCACAAGAACGCTCAGATGTACAGCCGACACACGGCAGGCAGACCTTGTGCGAATCCGAGGGCCACTGGAAACCTCCACACTGCGTGCAGGTCATCAGGAGGGCACTGCAACACACCAAACAAACAACGTGCCGGTACGTGGTCGAGACCAACAGGGCTCGTCCTACCAAGGGGAACCGTACCGAACGATATGGACAAACGGGCTGTGCCCCCAGGCTATACTGTTATAGCGCCCGAAGCTAAGCTTGCGTCTTTAGAACAAAGCCTACCCCAGCCAGGCTGGAGAGGAATGTGCGCCAAACAATATTAGGTTTAGTTTAGTTTAGTTATTTGGGTTTAACGCCGCGCAGGCGACTAAGGCCATCACACGGCGGGCCAAACGACAATAGGGACGAAAGGCCGTGCCCCCAGGCAATAATGCTGTAGCGCTCTAAGCTAAGAGTGCGCTCTCGAAACAAGCATACCCCAGCCAGGCCGGAGATGCAACATGAGCCACGCGCCGCAGGTGGTTTAAACAATGCTCCCCGAAGGCTACCAGGGGAAGCCAGTAATTTCACCCCAAAGGGGAAAGGCGAGGGCACCAGGGCCCCGCCGAGCTAAGAGTCCCCGCTCAACGAAACCTAACAACACGAACAAGGTAGAGTCCAAAGGCACAGGCCGGTACCCCGCCCGGGGACCGGCTTCGGGCCCAACTAACTATCCTACCTCTCTGCCGAAGCGGTAGCGGGAGAAGAGACGTCCATGTCGCCACCGGCGAAATGGCGGGAACCAGCAGGTCCGCCAAGCGAAGCCAACCAAGGAGGACGCCAAGCGAAGAAGCGCAAGCGAAGCTGCAGCGAAGCAAGAAGCGAAGCAGAAGCGAAGCAACAGGCGAAGCCAAAGTCACGGCGAACTCGAGCACCAAGACCGACCGGTCGAAGGGAGCGCGAGGCTAGAACACGTCCGAAGGTCGTGAGCCTACGTAGCTGACTGGCGAGTCAGGTGACTCGGAACCGGATAGGCAGGTCCGGGAGACAACTCTTGGCCCCTCTGGAGGGTTCCCCGAGTGCCTCCCGGGTTGTGTGTGCACACAACGGGTTCGTAGGCTAGAATTTGAGCACGTAGTAGACACTCCCATTTGTCATGTCATCGGTAATGTTTTTGATGAAATAAATTCATTTGTTTCCTCAAAACACATTACCGATGGTATTACAGATAGGAAGAATCCCGAAGAGGAGGTGGGTGCCACTATATCGCCCCTAACACCAAAGACACTGGCCCTCCGACCCGCCCTCCCGAAGCAAACTCCCGATAATTTTAGCTAAGATACCTACGGGGCCTATAGGGCCGGGAGTGAGTGTTGCGCCGCTGCGATGTCTCCCACCAGCAAGAGGTTCTGCCGCTGGGCGGAGAGGTCCCTCAGGTAGAAGCGGGCGAAGGTAGTCTCAGCTCGCCATCCCACGGCCGCCACAACATCCTTGACCACGCAGTTGCGGTCGAATGCAAGACTTGCGGCCATGGCTTTGACCTCGTGCGCCCTGATGTTCATACATTTGGCTGCATCAGGGGTGAGGTCCTGGTATCCAGAGCGAATCACCCATCGAAGCCAAGAGGAGATGATCTGGGCTGAGATGTCACGTCTACCTGGGGACAGAGGGAAAAACAGGCGGGTGCGTCCTCTGCGCAGAGGCTTGGTCCGGCGCAGGTACACACGTAAGGCTCTCACCGGGTCCTGTTGTCTGGTCTCCCGGGTGGAGTCTGTCACTCGTAAGGGCGAATAGTCATCACCTGTCATCATCTACAGGGACTGTCTTTCCGCTCACCTCTCCTTCTCTCAGTCTCTCCCTTTCGCTCATCCCTCCTTTGAATCTGTCGAGGCCGTAGCAACACTCCCTGGCCAGTCCCTTATCTTCTCATGTATCTACCGCCCCCCTCCAAGCCCTCAAAACAAACTCACAAACTCCATGTTCCTCACCGAGTTTGACCTCCTCCTCGACCACTACAGCACACGACCCGGAAAACATATCCTTCTTGGCGACTTTAACTTTCACTTCAACAAACCCGACCACCCTGACACAAGACGCCTTTGCACATCACTTTCGAACCACAATCTTACACAACACATCACCAAACCCACCCACCGACTCGGCCACACCCTCGACTGGATCATCACCCGCACCTCTGATCAACTCTTTCTCAACTCTGACACCTCCTCTGTGCTTCCCTCTGACCACTTCGCCATTCTCGTCTCCCTCAACCTACTTCCCCTGAAAAAACCCAAGCTCCTTGTCACTCGCCGCAAACTGAAATCTGTCAACCGACAGAGCTTCTTCGATGAAGCTGTCGACCTTCTCTTGGACCCCGCCTTCTCTCCTGATCTTGCATCCCACTTCGACTCCTCCCTTCGAAAACTTCTAGACACCCATGCACCTGTCACCACCTGTTCCATACCTAACCGACCACCCTCCCCCTGGCTCACTGACGACATAGCTGAGGCCAAGTGCGAGCGCCGACAAGCGGAACGCCTCTGGCGCTCATCTGACCTCACCGTTCACAGACAGATCTTCCAAGCAACTAGATCCAAAGTCTGCAGAATGATCTCCGACTCCAAACGTAAACACCTTCAAAACAAAATCCTGGAATCTACTTCTTCCAAAACCCTCTACGCTACCATGAACACACTCCTAGGCACTCCTAAAGACACGCCTCTCCCCAACACACACAGCAGAGAAGAACTCCCGTCCGCTTTTTCCAACTACTTTTCCGACAAAATTCAAACTCTGCGCAACACACTCGACTCTCTGCCTTCCCCTCCTTGCCCTCCCGACACCCCCCTCTCGTCCTTCCGCCCCGTCTCTCAAGAAGAAGTCCTCAAAACCGTAAAGTCCATGCCTCTCAAAACCTGCGAAGTAGACCCCCTCCCAGCTTCTCTCTACCGGGACGGCCTTCCAAAACTTCTGCCCTTCATTACCGACATCATCAACACATCTCTTGAGAACGGTTCAGTCCCTGATATCTTCAAGTCCGCCATCGTCCGTCCTCTCCTCAAAAAACACAACCTCGACCCAAACGAACTAAAAAACTATCGCCCAGTCTCCAATCTCTCTTTCCTGTCCAAGCTTCTTGAGAAGGTTGTTCTCAACCAGCTCAACCTCCAACTTGCCGACAACAACCTCCTCAGTCCATTCCAGTCTGCCTATCGCAAACACCACAGCACTGAAACAGCCCTTCTACACATCTTAAACGACCTGCTTCTCTCCACCGACTCAGGCAACATCTCCCTTCTTACGCTACTCGACCTTTCTGCCGCCTTCGACACCATAGACCACTCTATCCTCCTCCACCGCCTTCGTCACTCCTTTGGCATCACTGACTCTGCTCACTCCTGGTTTCTCTCATGCCTCTCCGACAGACAAGAGTCCGTCACCATTGACGGCGTCTCCTCCAACCCAGTCACGCTCTCCTGCGGAGTACCACAGGGGTCCGTCCTGGGCCCGGTCCTTTTCACACTCTACACCTCCCCCCTGTCCAACATATACAGTCTCACCACATACGCCACCACCTCTACGCTGACGACTCACAACTACTAGACAAAGACAAACTCGACAACACTCAGTCACTACTGACTCGCACGGCTGACTGCTATGAAGACGTGAAAAACTGGATGACAGCAAACAAGCTTAAACTGAACGACGACAAAACGGAAGCCATGTTGGTAAGCACTCGCCAGAAACTTTCCCAGCTCCCTCCCTCTCTCCACCTTCAACTCGACAGCACCCCCATCTCCCTCTGTGACTCGGCCAAAAACCTTGGCATTATTCTTGATTCCTCTCTTACCATGACCAGCTTCGTCTCCGCCACTGCCCAGGCATGCTACTTTCACCTCCGCCGCATCAGTCAGATCAGAAAATACCTCACCACCGAAGCTGCCACCAAACTTGCTGTCTCTCTCATTCTATCTCGCATTGACTACTGCAACTCTCTCCTTTCCGGCCTCCCTCACTCTACCACTTCCACTCTCCAGCGCATCCAGAACAATGCTGCCCGCCTCGTCCTCAGAAAGAAAAAATCCAACCACATCACACCCCTGCTCAAACTTCTTCACTGGCTTCCCATCCCACAGCGTATCCAATACAAGATTCTGTCTCTCTGCTAAAATCCCTGAACAACTGCGCTCCTGCCTATCTTTCCAACTTACTTCACCCCTACACTCCTTCCCGCTCCCTCCGCTCCGCCTCCGACCCTCTCCACATCCCCCACACCAAACTCAGCACTTTTGGCCCCCGTGCCTGCTTAGGTCCACGAAGGTAGGTGGGCATTCTCCAGGCTCGGTGCGCCTCGTCACTTCACCAGTCGTGGTCATCTCTTCCCCACGTGCCCTCCGCGCACGATACTCAAGCAACCGCGACAGCCGCTGTACCATCCATGCCCAGAACGCTCCCTCCGCGACAGCCGCTGTACCATCCATGCCCAGAACGCTTCCTCCTCCACGCCTGGAGATTGTGCGGCAAGCCCTCGCCAGCAGAGGCTTCGCTAGTGCGGCGATAGCATCCACCGCCGCACTAGCGAAGCCTCTGCTGGCGAGGGCTTGCCGCACAATCTCCAGGCGTGGAGGAGGAAGCGTTCTGGGCATGGATGGTACAGCGGCTGTCGCGGTTGCTTGAGTATCGTGCGCGGAGGGCACGTGGGGAAGAGATGACCACGACTGGTGAAGTGACGAGGCGCACCGAGCCTGGAGAATGCCCACCTACCTTCGTGGACCTAAGCAGAGGCGCTCTTCGTGGCTGCAGACCTCGCTTCCACCATAGCCCCGAAAGGAGTTCTCCACCAAGAGGAGCCCGGCGTAGCTGATTCTTCAACTCGGTCGGCAGCGAGCAAGCGTGCAGGATGGTATCTTGACGCATCAGACCACAGTTAGCAGCAGCAGCCATGTCGTTGATAGCGGTGTGGTATTGGTAAGCGGCACAGTTGCCGGAAACTGCCAAGGCGAGGATGTCGGCCAAAGCGGTGAGATGGTAGGATTCCAGGCCGCCCTACCGCGACGGACAACGGCCTGCGTCACTAGGTCCAGGAACCCCACAGAGGACAGGGAATTGCGGATGAGGGAAGCAGTCTGTGTAAGCCCAGGAGTGGAATCACGTCGTCGACGAGAACCAGCACAGGACAGCGCCGGAGGGTCCACCGTCGGGAGTGGGCAGGCGAAGCTCTGCGAATGTTCCGCGTACCACATCTGACGTAAGGCCATAGACAGGTCCGCCAGCCACCTGGTGTCCGCGAAGAAGCTAGTGTCTCCCAAGGCGCCCTGAAGCAGGTGAGTGGAGAAGGAGTCGCGTAGGTCCCAGAACCCGGGTGGTTGAGGAAGAGCCGTGAAGAACTTGACCTGGCGCTCGGAGTCCACAAGGCCAAAGCTCTCTTCTTGGCAGGGGGAGAGGGAGGGCAGTCTTCCACGGGAAGACACGACGCGATGAGGCGAGCCGCTTTGTCCAAGGCCCGAAGAGTCTCCATCCTATGGCTCAGCGTAGCTGGCGGCGAATCCATCTCATCTCATGACTGCAAGCGTCGTGTAGGGGAGGCACTGTCATCGCCAAGTAACGCCGAAACAGAGTCCTCTGGAGCTAAGCTGATGAGTTGTCCGTCAAGCGCGCGGGAGAACAGGGGTGACCAACTCCTCCGAATGACCAGTGAACGCAGGCGCTGCGGCGGCCCGACGAGAAGAGGAAGCAGCGCTGGAAAGGGGTCGTCTTCCGCTGTGGTGACGCCGCGAGCGGAAAAGCGCCAGGGAATCCCGCGGGGTCATATGTGAAGATGCCGAACTGCCAGGGGTAGGCCGGCAGTCCCGCGGGGAGCGGCTGCGACGAGAGGAACGGGTCATGTGGGTGGACCGTACCTTGTCTCCCGTCGTCCGAGAAGAAGACCTGGGGTGACGGCTGTCCCGCAAAGTCCGGGAGGAAGAGCGCAGTCTCTGCGGCCGGTCCCGCGAACTCGAACGGCGACGGAGATTCGTAGTCAAGCCGGTCCTTCCCTCGCATAGTGTCCCAACGGTACTGGTGCATCATCGTAAGCTCCTGTCCTGTCCCTTGTCTCTGTGTAGCGCGAGCTCTTCTGGAGTCAGGCGAACTGTCCGAGGGCGGCGGTCGGGGTCCCATCGTGTGGTCGTCTCTCAGCACTGCATCTAGAGCGTGCTCTCCTCTCCGCAGTCGTGGCACATCTTCACTGACCTGGGATCGTGACGTGGAACGTGCAGCAGTCCTGTGGTGCTCATGATCTCTGGATGGAGCCGGCTCGAGTCTGTCTATCCCGTGTCGGGAGCCGGCGCCAATCCACGTAAGGAGTTTCTCTGGCCGTGGCCACTCCTCACCGAGCTGCGAACAGGAAGCCAAGCATTTGTTCTCTAGGGGCGGGATCCCGTCGCGAGTGTGCCTCATGTCTCTCTTCCCGAAGCACCGAGCGTGACACCTTCTTTCTGTCAAGTCTGCATTCCGCCATCTGGCCCAGAGCTAAGATCGTCACAAATTCGTGTGCGGACGTCTGCCCGGAAATAGTAGGATTGGTCAGATTCATCACGGTCATGGGTGACTTAAGAGCCCCATCCATGGTATTCTGTGCGGTGGTAGTTGTACTGGTCCAATTCGTCACGGTCATGTTTAACTTAATAGCCCCATCCGTGGTATTCTGCGCATTAGTCATCCTAATGGCCCGATTCATCACGGACATGGGAAATTTACTCTGAGTGGGAACTGATGGCCGCTCTCAGATAGGTGTCGGGCGTTCACGGCGGTAGAATCCCCAAAGCTGGGACCATCTCTCTTCCAGCCAGGAGGCGCATACAGCACAGGGATGCGTTGACTCACAGCCAGAACAGGGCAGGCAGACTGCATGCTCGTCACAGGGCCACTGAAAATCGCCACATTGCATGCAGGTATGAACCTGGTAACTGCAACATAGAGGCCATAATGAAGAAAGAGCGAGCGTGGCCACCGAGGCCGCGCACCGACAATTACACGCGCGAGGGTGAGAATGAACTCAATCAAGTGCACAGAGCGTGCCGACGCCCGGCGCTCTTCCCTTCGCCTGAGCGCCGGTCGAGGGCAGTCACTGAGATTTTACCAGGCCATGACGAAGCGAGAAGCAAACCCACGCCGGTTGAAGTGACGTCCTGAGGCGCCACTGGACTCACAGTCACCACCCCGGTCAAGGCCATCACAGGCACGCTAAGTCCAAGTCACGCCGCACAGTTCAAAGTTCAAAACAACACAAGGCACAGTGCCTCGAGTGAGCTCCAAGCTAGCACAATCCAAGTGAGCTCCAACGAGCACAAGCCATGCAGCCAAGTCCCCAAACGAAGCAAGAACAGTTAGGTAAAGGCACAAGACGACCGGTCACATCCACACAGTAAGATCCAAAGAGCGATGTACGAACACAACCATCTACAGGCTAGCTAAGAACTAAACTGAGGAATATCAGGTGAGCTCGTACCCGGATGGGGCGAAAGGGAGGCTACTCTGGTTGCTGCCTGTTCTATGGCGCCCCTCACCTGCCAACACTTCCTTATACGGACACAACCAAATTTTGGCTAAAATTAGGCTAGCTAGGTAACGTTTCCTATCAGTAATACCATCGGTAATGTGTTTTGAGGAAACAAACATGCACAGATCTGTTATTTTTCAGCATTGCTCTATCTCTGCCACTTCTGCATGAAAAGTAGGCATGCATGTGCTGTTTGAAATTATCTTGTTTTTTATGTTTCCAAGAAGCACCGGTGCTCAGCTGCAGGGGCTCATGTGCAACTATGTTTATTGTGCTTGAAACATGACCAAGGGGTAAATGTGCTCATCACCTTGTAGATTTCTTCATAGGTCTCCTCGTCTATCTCTACTGTTGTTACTGTCTCCTCCACATCACCAAGCACCATGTTCAAATGTTGGTCATAAGCCTAGAAATACAAAGCAAAACATGTTTTACAAAAGCTCATAGTATGTACAGAGCGATGTACATACACCTTTTTACCAAAAAACGAAACCTAAGCCGGCAGGCCATGTTCGAGCAGTGTCCACAAGCACTGCAGGAAGAAAAAGAACCAAAACGCAACAACCGCATGCTCCACTAGCTCTCACAATTAGCAGTGGTAGCGCCACGACAGAGCAGCTCTTCTACTCCCCACTAGCCCTGGCAGTGCTGGAAACAAAACTGAACTACAACCAAGAAGCCATCTACGCTCCACTAGCTCATACAATTAGCAGTGGTTGAGCCCCGACCGACGACATTATCTTCTACTCGCCACTAGCCCTTTCAATTGGCAGTGACGTTAGTGAGAATACATAAACTACTTGAACAATACAGAATGAACCAAAAAACGAACTACCATAAAAACCTAACAAAGGTTTACTCAACAAAAACAAAAGGGTCAGCACACTGATAAAGGCAGCCCTTAGCCAATAAAGGCTTAAACATGCCCGAAATACACCTCAGACAACAAACACAAAACATAACTGATTTGTGAAATGTCATAAGGGTATACGGCTGGTCACATCAAGCCATCACATAGCGGTGTGTGATGTACAGACATTTTTTACCAAAAGTGAGTCATACAGTGAACTGTGAAAACAAAGGTCAGAAACCTTCTATGTGCTGACTGTACATTAACTCCTTGATCAAAATCATCCAGCATCCAGCTCATGAGCTTCTGCTATGTTATTTTTAGTTCAAAAGAAGACTGGCGCTACAGGAGTCAACTCTTTGCTATGTTTAAGAGAAAATCTACACAGCGAAAATCTGCCCTGCATTATTGCACCAATTTTAAGGCATGATTGATTTCACCCAGCACATATTTGTGCAACCACTATTCCACAATATTTTTCAGCTGTGTGGATTCATTGCTGGGTAGACTTAGATTTAGAATGGGCAGATTTAAGTCTGAATACTGGCAGAATCACGACAGTGCAAATTTGCCTGAGCAATTTTGATTTGGATAGATTTTTCGCTGGATAGGTTTACACAACCAGTGGATCCCACCCCCTAATTCACTAATATAATAATTGACAAGGCAAAAATGCGTACATGTAACCTGCCACGGAGCTCTCTGTCATTTCTCATCTTGACATAGATGCGCTCATCTAAACTCAAGCGGATCAAATCCAAGGGCTCCTCAACTGTTTGTGCTGGAACAGTCTGAGAGTGAGAATAACAGCAAATATGTCAGTCAAATGCAAGGAAAATGCGCTCACTGTCTATATAAACATAATGTATGTTGTATGTAAACACTACAAAAGGAAACAATTATTCTTTTAAGTCTGTGACAGTAGCCGGTTAGTACTCTGCAAGTGCAACTCAAATAACTTGCATCTTGCAGTTGGTACTGTGCAGTTTACACGAGCAAATAACATTTTGATAAATTATGACAAACAAGAACACACGCGAATGGATTTACTGAACAAAATGTATATACAGATTGTATGTGTCAACGTGAAAATGTCCTAGTTCCAAACAAACCGATCACGAACGCACCTGGTCCGCATCGCCGTCTGCCATCTTGCTAGATGAAAAGGAGTCGTGCATACCTGCTTTCGTATTAACTTTTTAATGAATAGTATATCTGCATTTTTCCGTGATAAAGTGTACAAATGTATCATATTGTATATGTGTTGCGATTAAATGAACTGAGAGTTTGTGCTGGACGAACAAAATGGGTGTAATCTTGTGTGTATACGAAAATTGAAGCAAAGCTAGTTTATTTTGTCATGCCGCGCCGGGTGCGAAAACCAGCAGCGTATACAACTAATTAGTTTTCATCAGTTGTACATCCAATTTAGTGGGTTATTGATTTAGACAGGTTTATACTAGTGACGCCTCTTTAAATGGTTTAATTTTGTTTGTGGACCTCGCTGTCAAGTTTTTTTAAGACCATATAGTTGTACACTGGAAAGATGTCCACAAAAAACCTGAGCCGGAGTCCTGTTGTGGATTCCACCTGGCACAAACGCCACCAGTCAGCCACCGCCAAGAGAAGTTTAGTCTCAAATGTTATTGTTGCAGTATTGCTGGCACTCATCTATTCTGATGTGTGAGTAAAGTTATCTATCACAGTATTGTATGATTGTCAATTGCAATCCATGATTTAGTATGAATCTATGATATACTGATTTAGCCTAGCTATTATTTTTTGATGATTTTTAAAAATTATTCAAACTTACAAAACACATCAATGTGATGGAACACATAATTTTGTTTAAAATGTTTTTTTTCTGTTTAATTAAGATTGTGGCAGTTACCAGATATGCAACTTTGCACATTGCTGCAATATTAATAATAATAGAACAAAACCAATGGAAGAAAAACATCTAAATGTACACCAATAGCCAATATAGATCCCATTCTCCATGTTTTCTTTTTTTTTTTTTTTTTGTCATTTCAGAAAGTACCACACTGTCTTCAGACACTTTGCAATTGAAGTCAATGAGTTGATGTGGAAAACTGTTGGTAAGAAAAGCGTTTAGTAAATTTTCCAAGAAGGCATTCAGTCAGGTCAATTACACTTTCAATATGCTACAGCCACAGATCCATCAATGTTAACAATGGACATGCACTACAGAATGGACGTGCACTCACACAAGTCGCATATTTCATGATGGGCCAGATGCAGCCAGTGACCATTTTAACCCATTTCACTCTGACGCACTACAACAGGAGATGGATCAACCTTGATAATTCAAAGGTAGTGCCAGGTTAGTTTGGCACCATTAGGCACCAAGCTAAGCTGACACTGCCCTTAACGTATGGTTGATCCATCTCCTGCAACTGGTACACAGTCGTTAGGTGACAGCTTCAAAATTGGGAAATGCGGCGTTGGAGTTAAACTGGTTAATACCGCTACTACTTGATTTTGCATAATTTGTTAAAGTACAAAAATAATTAATATTCACAAGATGCATGCTTGGCTTGAGTTGCTTTTCAGTCCATTCTTTTCATTCATTCAGCTGAAATTATATTAATATTTTTCTTTTTCAGAGCTGTGTGTGGGCCTGATTCTGGTGATCAAGATTTTCCTGAATTCTCTGTTCTTGGCTAGCTACTTCTGGTCATACATGTTTAGTGGTCCTGTGGACCTGACAGAGAGGCAGCGAGTTCTTCTAGGTGTACATGAAAATGGTATGTTTTTACCTATTGCTTGGTGTATTTATCGATTCTAAAACTTGAGAAAAAAAAAGGAAAGGAACTCCAAGCAAAGAAAGAAACTGTCTTGGATTGTACTTGTCCTTTCTAATTCTAATTCTAAGCATGTTATTTATTTGTTTCTTGGGAATTTGTTTGCACTTCACATGCTTGGCAGTCACTCTTCTGGTCTGGATTTTTAAATAAGAGAGACTATTGGTCCAGCACAGGGAGATAATTGGAGAATAAAGAACTGAGTAGGTTGCCAGGTTTCCTGATAACGTACAGCTTTGCAACTGAGATGCACAAACATGGAGGTATGACACAGAAAAATTTCTTTACAAAATAAATAAATAGAGCTATTCTGGCACCACCCTTGAACTGTCAGTTATGTCTCCAAAATATAAATAAATCTTCTTCTTCCTCGAACACTCTTTATACAGACAGCCCGGTGTCCTCTAATCCTCTATAAATGCTGCCGTGCGCCGCAGGTCCTCCAGGCCTCCATAGAGCTTGCGGGACACCCCTGTCTCTTCCGGCCAGTGTCTTCGTCTGAGGGTTGTGAACGGGGGGCAGGTCTGTAGCACGTGGTCTGTTGTCGTGCTACCAGAGTTGCATGGGCACTGGTCTGACTGGCCAATTCCAAACTTGGTGTGGAGATGCCAGTTCAGTTTGTTATGGCCGGTGCGTAGTCGGAAGATAACTACCTGCTCCAGTCTGGTCAGTAGGTGATAGCCATCTGTTTTGTTATAGCTGGGGTGTTCTCACAGCCACTTTCTTTTCTGTTTGTTTTTGATGATAGTCTTGGCTTCTGCATATGACGTTTTATCTTCTTGGGTTATTGAAGATCCCTCCTTTGCTAGCCTGTCTGCAGTTTCATTGCCTCTCACCTTGCAGCGTGCAGGTATCCACTGCAGCACAACCATGTGTGTTGTACAAAGGGAGGCGAGTGCCAAAAACAGATTATTTAGGTCCTTGTCTTTGGGTGTTTTTAGGGCCTGTAGGATGGAGAGGGCGTCGGTGAGAAACACAATGGAGTCAGATGTTTTCTGGGCGGTTTTTCACTGTTGTAATGTTACACCGATTTTCAGGGCTTTTGCTTCTGACCTGTAATTGGTGGATATAAATAAATAAACTAAGCTATTCCGGCACCATTCTTGCAACTATTATCATTGTCGACACATCTTCTGTAGTAATGTGTAGGGACTGAATGCATTTTAAGAATTTCACATTTTTGCAGAGCATGGCTTTCGCACACCTCCACCTCAGCAGCAAGGACAGCAGCAATCCCTGGAAAACAGCCTGATTTTCTCAACCTCCCAGGGCAGCTTCTCAAGCGGAGATGGATCTCCATCCAGCATGATGCGTCCTTTGTCACCAGGATTTACCTCCCATTCGCCAGGTTTTGCATCACATTCCTTGTCCACACCATCACACTACCAGTATCATACTGTGTATTCATCGTCTCCCAGCCGGCCAGTAGGTGGTGCACACAGTTTTGAAAAGGTCAGTATTGTAATGTATCCCTAAATCCCTAAATTCAAACTCTTGTGTATAGAAATTTCAGATTTCTTTTTCAAAATCTGTCCTTTGCTTATACTAATAGCAAAAGAGAAGCCGCCAAAATGCTTTTTTTTTTTAATTTATTTTTTAATCATTTTTGGCACATCATTTGCTTTTTCTGTGTTTTCACAATTGTTATCTTTCAACAGTGGATCTGCTTCCTAATCACGGGCATGAAATCAGACACTGCCTTTGACTTGAGCTGTTGATCATAGCTGATCTGGCTCCTATATATATACAGTACTGTAAGTGATGCAGTTCTGTTTCTAGCTAAACAGAAAATAAAAATTGGCTAAATCTTGATGCATACATTTTTGTCACTGTTTCATTAATTTAACATACTAAGCTCGAATGTCCAACTTCTCAAATTTGGGAGTTGGCCTCTGAAGACTACATACTACTTCAGATTCTGGATTGGCCATTTTAGTTTAAGGTGTGTGCCAAAAATGCTTGGCGCCTAGAGGCGCCAAGCTGTTCTGGCACAAATCTTAAACGGTCATGGTTTAATTTTATGTCAGGGCTGAATGGATTTCTTTTTTAAAATCTGTCCTTTGCTTATACTAATAGCAAATGTCCGACATTTTTACTCCATTTGTGATCACAAATAATTGTCCTTTGCAGACTTCTTACCACTCCTCCAACACATCTGGATACTCTCCCTCCATGAGCTATCACGGTGGAGGTGACAGCAGTCTGCGATCCAGACACACCTTTTCTACACCTCGCAGCGCATCTAGTAAGTGGTAGACTCCTGCTTTGAGCAAATGCTGCTCAGTAACTGATAATTTAGCACATTTGGCTTAAATTCCCCAACATTCACAGTTGCGCTAAAAACATAGTTACTTTTGCAACGGTTTTGACATACCTGCATCTGTACATCCGGTGGTTTCTCTCTGTGTTGAGGGTCCCTTGTTTCACTGACAACAGCTTTAGATAGTGTGTGCATGAAAATTCCTTACCTCAAGAATGGGATGTCTCACAAAAGTTCATTATATAGCAGAAAGCTGTTATGAGTGAGCACTCTTTGTTTCTTCAAAATCCCCTTGGCTTGACTTCGCGAACGAAGATTCTATAGGGCTTGCCCACGCCGTCTGCAGGCATTTTCGTGACTGCGGAGGCCAATCCGGGACAGGCAGGTTCGACCGCAGTGGCTGCAGGCGAAGGTCTGGTCAGGGTTCTGAGTTACGACAACTCTGTTTTTTCTTCTAAGCCGCTTGTCCTTAAGGTTAGCTCTGCGAGAGTCCTCAAAGGAGACGGCTGCCTTGTGAATGGTGGAGCGCCAGGTGTCACGGTCCGCAGCAAGCGAAGACCACTGGCGGTGGTCGATTTGGCAGGCACTAAGCGACTAATTGAGACCGTCTTTGTATCTCTTCTTTGGTGCCCCTCTGTCTCGGTGTCCAGTGGCGAGCTCGCCGAACAGAGTGATCTTGGGTAGGCGATGATCCTCCATCCTGGAGACGTGCCCCGCCCAGCGAAGCTGTGTCCGCAGCAGCAAAGCCTGTATGCTCACAGTTTCCACCTGTTCAAGGACCTCGACGTTGGTGACATAGTCACTCCAGTGAATGCTGAGGATGGTACGCAGGCAGCGCTGGTGAAAGTGTTCGAGGAGTCGCAGTTGGCTGCGGTAGAGGGCCCAGGACTCGGAACCGTACAGCAGGGTGGTGAGGACGACAGCTCTGTACACGCTGATCTTGGTGCCTTTTTTCAGCTGTTGATTGTGCCACACCCGCTTGAATAGTCGCCCGAAAGCACTGTTCGCTTTTGCCAGCCTGTTGTCCAGCTCCTTGTCCAGCTTGGCGTCTGACGTGATGATGCAGCCAAGGTAGGTAAACTGGTGTACAGACTTCAGTTCGGACTCGCCGATGGTGATGTGGGGAGGGCGATGCTCTTCCTTGGGTGCCGGCTGATGAAGGACCTCTGTCTTTTTCAGACTGACCTCAAGTCCAAAGAGCTGGGCAGCATCTGCGAAGCAGGACGTAATGCGCTGCAAGGCTCTCTCTGTGTGTGCAACGAGGGCAGCGTCATCAGCGAAGAGCAGCTCATGAATCAGTTGGTCTAGGGTTTTCGTGTGGGCCTGCAGTCGTCTGAGGTTGAACAGGCTGCCATCGAGACGATACCTGATGTACACTGCGTCGTCATCGTCGAGGCAGGCGCTTCAACATCATGCTGAAGAAGATGGTGAAGAGGGTCGGTGCCAGCACGCAGCCTTGCTTCACGCCATTGCGAATGGGGAATGGTTCTGAGAGGTCACTGTTTAGTCTGACCTGGCCTTGCTGGTCCTCGTGGAGCTGGACGATCATCTAGAGGAACTTTGGGGGACAACCTAGTCGCTCCAGGATCTGCCACATACCTTGCCTGCTCACAGTGTCAAACGCTTTTGTTAGGTCGACAAACGTTACGTACAGCCCTTTGTTCTGCTCGCGGCACTTCTCCTGAAGTTGTCTCAGCACAAAGACCATGTCGGTGGTACTTCTGTTGGCTCTGAAGCCACACTGGCCCTCTGGGAGGTGGTCTTCAGCGATGGCAGGTACCAGCCGATTCAGGAGCAACCTTGCGAGAATTTTCCCGGCAATGGACAGCAGGGTAATTCCACGATAATTAGAGCAGGCAGACTTCTCTCCTTTGTTCTTGTACAGGGTGATGATGACTGCATCACGGAGATCCTTTGGTAGTGTTCCTTTTTCCCAGCAGCAGAGAAATCCATACCGATAGCATTACTGTATGGAATATACCATTTAGCTTGCCGAATTCAGCCTCAAACCCTTCGCGTGTACCCACACGACACGTGCCATAACTCTAGGGAGTTGTAACCAAGCACCTGGATTGTCTCCCCTCCTTCCATCTGGGTGCGCGCGCCGTATGTTCCCGCTAGTCTTACCCTTAGATCGTCGTGAGCACGTTGCTTTGGCTTCAGCCTCCAACTGTTGGCTTTGGATTATGAGGAATACCACCCATTCGGGTCTTATTCTACTTGTGATTTACAAAGGATTACGAGGTAAGGCCTAGGGTTATGCCTACGCGGCCGGCAGAGAGTTTACGGCGGTTCCAGCACAACTCGAGGAATTGTTTCCTCAAAAGCATTACCGATGACATGACTAATAGGAAGTGTCTACTACTTGCTCAATTTTAGCCTAAGAACCCGTTGTGTTACACCGGGTCACGTGGTAGACCAACCAGTCATCCTATTTAGCTCGCGCTGTGAAGACGTGTTCAGCGTTAGCCTGGGACTCTACCTGTGTTGCTTCGACCGGTGACTGGTCGTCTTGCTTACGCGACTTCGGACTTAGTGTTCTCCTCTGCCTGTGCTGCAGTGCTTCTACGGACCAGGCATGGTTGGCGTCGCGAGTGCCCCTCTTCACCCCCGCCTCAACTGTCGCTCTTCCCGGACGCAAACCTCATCGGCGGGGGAGCGCACTTACTGCCGGGATTCAGCGCCGTCGGTGGCCGGTGGAACTGCGAGGCAGACACGTCAACTGGCTCGAGCTCAAGGCCATCTGGTTAGCACTCATCAGCTGGGAATCATGGCTCCGCGGCCAGGAGGTCTTGATCCTGTCCAACAATGCAACAGTGCTAGCCTATATCCAGAAGCAGGGCGGCACGTGGTCTCCGTCCCTCTGTATGCTGCTTTACCAGATCCTCCTGTGGTGCAGGGATCGGGGGATCTCTCTCCGAGCACGACACATCCCGGGCCACCTGAATGTTATCGCGGACTCCCTCTCTCGGCAATGGCAGCTGCTGCACTCCGATGGTCCCTCCAGCCGGACATCTTCCGGATGATCTGTGCGCACTGGGAGACACCCATGCTGTGGATCTCTTTGCCACCAGGTGGAACCTTCAGCTCCCACTGTTTGTCACCCTTCCTGGACCCGCTCGCCTGGGCAGTGGACACCCTGTCCATTCCTTGGAATGGCGTAGCCTACGCCTATCCGCCATCAATTTTGGTGTCCAAAGTCCTTCTGAAGCTCCGGGGATGCAATAGGGTCCTTCTCCTTGTCGCCCCGTTCAGTTGGAACAGGAATTGGACGACAGATCTCTTGAGCCTGGCCACGGACCCCCTGCCCCAGTTCCCCATGCCACACTCGATGCTGAATCAGCCCCGGCAGAACCTCTTCCACCCTTGCCCGGAGAGACTGCTTCTTCATGCCTGGAGGTTGTGCGGCAGGCCCTCTCAGCACAAGGTTTCTCGGGTGCTACAGTGGAGGCGATCACCACAGACAGTCCACCCGCCAGGTTACGAAGGCAAGTTGAGAGTCCTAAAGTCCTGGGCGAGTCGCAGCGCTTCTCCCCCATGGCTCTGACTACACCGCAGCTGGCTGAGTTCTTCTTTTGGCTGTTCAGAGAGCAGAACTTGGCCCCGATCACCATCAGAGGCTACCTCTCCATGGTGGAGGACACGCATAGACACCTGGGGTTGCCAGACCTGGGGGCTTGCAAGGACCTCTCGGACCTGATGGCCCACTTCAACCTCCAGCGCCCGGTCACCCGCTCCCTTCTTCCACGTTGGGACCTCGCTTGGATGTTAACTTGGCTGAACTCCAGTCGGTTCGAGCCTCTTCCCTTGGCCCTCCCCTCAGACGTAACCAGGATGACCTGCTTCCTCCTGGCCCTCGGTACAGCGGCCAGAGTGAGCGAGCTGCGTGCCCTGTCAGTGGACCCTACGTGCTTACAGTTCCGGACAGGTGGGGCAGTAGTCCTCCTTCCCAAGAATAGACTTTCTGGCCAAGAATAGACTCCCATTGGCCGCGCCTCAGGTGTTGAGTCTATGCCTGCTCACAGCGTTTACTTTACTTACGCCTGTCACCCCTACCAGGGTATAGGCCGTCGACGAGAGACCTCCAGCAACTCCTGTCCTGTGCTTCTCCTTCGATTCTACTCCAGGTGGTTCCCAGTCTCTTGATGTCTGCTTGGAGGTCTCGACGCCAGGAGTTTCTCGGCCTACCTCTTTTCCTCTTTCCCTGGGGGTTCCATGACAATGCCTGCCTAGTGATACTGGAAGCTGGCTTTCTCAGACTGTGACCGATCCATCCCCATCTTCTTCGCCCAGTTTCATTCTCTGCTGTTATCTGCTCTGTTCTCTCCCAGAGTCTGACGTTGCTGATCTTCTCTGGCCAGTGGATTTTCAAAATTCTTCTAAGGCAACTGTTCATGAAGGTCTGTACTCTGTTCACTGTGGTTTTTGTCAATCTCCAAGTCTCTGCTCCATATAGGAGAACTGCTTTTACATTGGAGTTGAAAATCCGGACTTTGGTGTGTTGTGACAGCTCTCTGGAACTCCACACTTTTTTCAACTGGAGAAAGGCTGCTCTGGCTTTACCGATTCGTGCTCTGACATCTGCATCAGTGCCGCCTTTTTTGTCTATGATGCTCCCGAGATAGGTGAAGGACTCCACCTCCTCCAACGGGGTGCCAGCAAGCAAGACTGGTTCTTCCCTGGTTGCGTTCAGCCTCATTGTCTTTGTTTTCTGTTTGTGAATGGTGAGGCCCACTTGGGACGAGATGTCGGCAAGCCTCGTGGTCTTGTCCGGCATTTGTTGATGAGTGTGGGACAGTAATGCCAAGTCGTCTGCAAAATCGAGGTCGTCAAGCTGTGTCCACAGTGTCCACTGTATTCCACTTCGTCTGTGCTCTGTGGTCATCTTCATGACCCAGTCTATGGCCAGTAGGAAGAGGAACGGAGACAGCAGACACCCCTGCCTGACACCAGTTCTGACCTGGAGCTCCCTGGTGAACTGCCCTTCGTGGATCACGCGACATGTCATGCCATCGTAGCTGCTCTTGATCAGGCGGACGAGCTTTGTGGGTACACCGTAGTGTCGTAGGAGTTTCCACAGTCTCTCGGTCCACACTGTCAAATGCTTTCTCATAATCCACAAAGTTGACGTACAGCGGGGAGCTCCACTCCAGAGACTGTTCCACGATGATGCGGAGAGTGGCGATCTGGTCTGTACATGATCGGTTTTTCCTGAATCCTGCTTGCTGGTCTCTTAGCTGGGGGTCAACGGAGCTCTTCATTCTCTCCAGGATGATCCTGTTGAAGACCTTTCCTGGTACTGACAGCAAGGTGATTCCTCTGTAGTTGGAACACTTGCTGAGGTCGCCTTTCTTGGGAAGCTTGATTAGGTACCCCTCCTTCCAGTCCGCCGGCATCACCTCCTCTTCCCAGATCTTTCCAAACAGTGGGTACAGCATCTCCACTGTTGTCTCTAGGTCTGCTTTCAGAGACTCAGCTGGGATGCCATCTGGGCCTGCTGCTTTGCCGTTCTTCAAAAATGCCACTGCTCTTCTGATCTCTTCCCGGCTGGGTCTGTCACAGCTGATGGGTAGGTCGGTCTCTGCCGGCTGGATGTCTGGGGGGTCGGGTGGGCTAGGTCTGTTCAGTAACTCTTCAAAATACTCGGCCCATCTGTCGAGTTGGTCTGCTCTGTCTGCAATAGGCTTGCCTTCTTTGTCTTTTACTGGTCTTTCTGTATGGCCATACTTGCCTGACAATCTTCTGGTAATGTCGTAGAGCTGTTTCATGTTGCCGCTGCCTGCTGCCTTTTCTGCCTCTGCTGCCAGGCTGTGTAGGCCCTCTTGTCTGCCCTGATACTCCTCTTCACCTCGCGGTTGGCTTCCGAGTATTCCCCCTGTGCCCTTACTTTGGCTGCTCTCGTGCGACTGTTGTTGACAACTGCTTTCTTCTGCTTCCTCACTTTGAACTATCTTCTTCAAGGTCTGTGCCGACAGCCAGTCCTTGTGATGGTGTTTCCTGAACCCTACAGTGTCTTTGCAGGTTGAGTTCAGCGCCTCTCTAACTGCCTTCCACTGCTGCCTTCCGCCTCCTCTTCATTTACTAGCTCCTGTAGCGCTTGAAACCAGTTGGAGAGCACCAGTTTGAACTCTTCTCTAACTCCAGTTTCTCTCAGGAGGCCTACATTATAGCGCTGTCTTCTTGTTGTCTCTGTGCGGCTTTTCTTTAGCTTGAGCTTCATTCTTAAGGTAAGCAGATGGTGGTCAGAGGCGACATCTGCTCCCCTCCTCACTCGAACATCTTGAAGGGATCTTCTAAATTTCTTGCTAATGCAGATATGGTCTATTTGGTTCTCTGTTGTATGGTCAGGTGAGACCCAAGTTGCTTTGTGTATTCTTCTGTGTGGGAAGATGCTGCCTCCAATGACAAGTCGGTTTAGAGCACAAAAGTCTACAAACCTCTCCCCGTTCTCACTCATCTCTGAGCCTAGTCCCTGTCTCCCCATCACCTCTTCGTATCCGGTGTTGTCCTCCCCTATTTTGGCATTAAAATCGCCCATGACGATGGTGATGTCTCGCTCCGCACATTTGTCCAAGGCACTCTGGAGTCGGTCATAGAACTCTTGTTTCTCTTCCTCGTCACTGTCATTAGTGGGCGCATAACACTGGATGACGTTCAGCTTGAGCCTTTTCTTGGTTCTAAAGGCTGCTGTGATAATTCTTGGCCCAAGAGGTTCCCAGCCCATCAGCGCTCTCTGTGCCACTGGTGACAGCATGAATGCTACACCTTCTGTATGGGGGGCATTCTCCTCTTCATGACCTGAATACAGAATCATCTCCCCACTTAACAGCCTTTTCTGGCCAGACTGCGTCCATCTGGCTTCACTGATACCTAGCAGGGAAAGGTTGTACTTTTGCATTTCCGCTGCTATCTGGGCGGCCTTGCCGCTCTGGTACATGGTCTTGACGTTCCATGTGCCCATGGTTGTATCCCTGGATAGAGAGAGGCGGCTCGGTCCTGTGGCTTCCGAAGACTTCCGGCTTTCACCACAGGACGTCATAAGTCTTCTGGTAGAAGAACCTTCCTCCTCCAGGGAAGGAATTACTGTTAGTCTTTTCGTCGGCGTTTTTGTAGCTATTTCCTTTTTTGCAGGGTGGGAAAGCTACCCCCACGCCCAACCCCCTTACTAGGAGGACCAGGGGTTTTCTGTCGGGGTCACCTTCCCTTAGACCATGTTGGTTCACGGCACCTTATTTCATTCGGTGCACCCCTCTCACGAGGGACCCCCTATCCACCACCCAGGGGACGCGCCTCAACGCCATATGGTCCCAGCGCGAGGGCTCACAGCGTTTGATAGCTCCCAAACATCCCGGCAGCAGGACCCGGTCTGCGTATTGCAGGTGTATCTCAAGAGAGTGAAGCATCAGGAGAGGCCGCTCTCACCTCTTTCTGCCCATGGCTCCGGGGCGGGCCGACATCTCCGCCCGGACGATATTCGGGGATGCGATGGGTCATCCTGTCCGCATACAAGGAGATCTCTCCAGATGGGGCTAAGAGATTGCGGATTCGGGCACATGAAATCGGAGCGTTCGCCGCCAGCATCACGTTGACCGCAACTGCGCAGCCAGGGACATCATAGCAGCCATCGGGTGGCGAGCAGAGCCCATTTTCGCCCGCTACTATCCCTGAGAACTCTCCGCTCAACGAGAGACCCTGGCACTCGTCGGAGACATCTCGGCAGCGCAACATTCCCTCCGGGCGCCTCTCGCGCCATTGGTTAACCTTAGCTGAATTCGTCGGGAGGTTGCACCTCGAATCTAAGCCTTGCATGGGGTTAACTTCTTTTTAGTTCCCAGGGTCACCCTGGTCAGCCCCACAGGGTGGGTTTTCCCTTATTCTGGGGCATGTGTTTCTGTCTACCCTTGGTCCATTCACCTGTATTTTCCTTTTTTAAACTCTCCCTTGTCTGCACTACCTGTAGCTCTTGATATTGGATGTGTGTTGCTAAATGGTCTTAGCTTTATTTAGGCCCCATGTCATAGGTTTATTTAACGTATTGGACCGGCTGGCGACATAATTCACTATTCTGTTGTTTTCTTTTTCACAAGCAGTGCAGGCACGTCCTGAGAAAGTCTTGTTGCTGTCGGGACGTTAATCAATCGAAGCTAAGCGTATGGCAGTGGCATGGCTTGGGCGGCACCCTCCTACTTTTCGTTATTCTTCCATACAGTAATGTCATCGGTATGGATTTTGAAGAAACAAATGTATTTTTTTCTAAAAGATATTTTTGGGTGAAAAATACTTACCGATGGCATTACTCGCAGGACCCTTCCGCCTGCCCCGCTTGCCGCCAGCACGCTAAGAGTAAGACTGATGGGAACATACGGCGCGCGCACCCGGATGGAGGGAGGGGAGACTATCCAGGTGCTTGGTTAAAACTCCCTAGTGTTACGGCCCGTGTCGTGTGGGTACACACAAACGGCTTTGAGGCTGAATTCGGTAAGCTAAAGGGTATATTCCATACAGTAATGCCATCGGTAAGTATTTTTCGAAAAAATATCTTTATTTTCTCATAAACATTACTGATGACATGACTAACAGGAAGTGTCTACTTACTCACACGATTTTAGCCTAAGAACCCGTTGTGCTATCGCACAACCCGGCAGGCACTCTGGGAACCCTCAGAGGGGCCGAGAGTTGTCTCCCGTGCCTGCCCATCCTGTTCTGAGTCATACGCTGATTCCTCAGTCTGTCTACTTAGCTCGTACTGTTCAGACTTGCCTTCACGTGACTGTTTTGGAACCCGTGCTGGACTGTTGTTGGGCCTGCTTCCCCTGCGGTGCCCTCCTTGCCTTGTGCTTTGCTTCCAAGGGAGCTTCTGTTGCTCTGCTGCCCGGCTGTAGATTCTCGACACTTCTTCCCGCGCTGACGGTGGTATGGAGGTGCCTTCCCCCGTTCCCGCTGCTGCGGAGAGGTAAGGTAGCTGTTCTAGCCTTTGGCCGGCCTCTGGGCGGGATGCCAGTTCGTTGGAGCCCTCGGCTTCGCGTGTTATATTTGACTACCATTTGCACCGGACTTCTTCTTAGCTTGACGCGGCTCCTGGGGCCAGCGCCCGTGCTCTTCGCTGGCGGTTCGAGTGTGGTGTGGCTGGGCGCTTACTGCGTTGTGCTTTGTTCCTTTGGCGTCGTAGGCTACGCTTAGCTTGGCGGGACCCCTCATTCCCGCGCCTTCGCACGTTAGGGTGGCCGTTGTAGGGCCTAACCCCATATATGTTGGTTTGCTATTGTAACCTTGGCCTCGAATGTTCGCCTTAACTGGGCAGAGCCACGTGCTCTCGCTCGTACACTTGCATGTGTATTATGTGTTGCAGTTGCCAGGTGCGGACCTGCACACTGTGCAGCGATTAACAGTGGCCAACGGACAACCACA
Organism: Semisulcospira habei; assembly: GCA_036245525.1. Taxonomy (NCBI): domain Eukaryota; kingdom Metazoa; phylum Mollusca; class Gastropoda; family Semisulcospiridae; genus Semisulcospira; species Semisulcospira habei. Next base: position 156,643,239 of record BTPG01000003.1, read on the forward strand.
AGGTCTGCCTTCCCTGCTCTGGCTGTGCCTTGGACCGCACCTGTGACATCTGCTCAGCCTGGCCTGAACTGAGGTTGTCTCAGTTATGGAGCTTCTACAGGCGGGACTGGCCGTCCCCTGTGAGTGCCCCCCACTGTGCCCGGAGCAGTGACCAAACGCGACCGTGCCGACCCTGTGGAACGTACGCCGCGCCACACCCAGCACTGGTCGGAGAACTGAAGTCAATGCGCGGACACACAGCACCTGCCTCACGGAGCCTGGCCTACGGGGACGCGTGTCACGCCGCCCCTTGTCTGCTATCAGTTCTCGCTCATCTCTCACGCTCGCGGACTCTTCCGGGGGGTCCATATGCCGGCAGGGGAGCCCGTCACTGAGCCCGGCTCTCAGAGATGAAGTGACACGCGCCGAGGACCTCGCGGACCCTTTGGAGCCCTCTCGAGTTTCCTCCAACTTCTGGCGATCTCTCTCCTGTGGATGCTCATCGGAAGGACCACCGCGCGCACCGGACGACCGCCCCCCCCCCCCCCCCCCCCCCCCCCCCCCCCCGCGCGCTCCTCACGTCACCCTTCTGCCTCCCCTCGGTGCTGCTCAGGCAGAAGCCCTTGTCGTCGGGATCATGGACGTCGCTCCCGTCTTTGCAGCTGCTCCCCTCGCGCCTCCCGGCGTGACTCCCCCCGGTCTCTGCCACGGTCTCGTCGCAGCCCCTCGGGAGACCGATTTTTTCTCTGACCGTAGGTGGCCCCCCGTCAGGGATGGTATTCCGGACACTCCCAGGCCTTCGTCTGCCCCCTTCCCACAGTGGACCCGGCGGCCATCCTTCAGGCGGGCAGCCACACCCTCCTAAAGCATGCGATTCCCCATGGCTTGGATAGTACTGCTATGATCGTTCGCAACACCCTCGCCTGCTTGGGCTTCCTTAAGCTGCTCACCCAAGCCTTCGTTCGCCGGATCGAGGATGCCTGGCATCCCTCCTTGACTCCCCTCCTAGGAGATCTCCTCGCTCTCGCGGAAGTGGCCAACCATGCCCGTCGCTCCGGGCGCGGGTGGGCGGGCCGCCTGACTCTTGCGCTCCTCCGCCCCCGCCGGCCGTCCTGGGGTCTCCAGTCGGCAGGAGGCTTGCCCAGTTCAGCAAAGTGTGGCACTCGCTGTTTCCAGACGACCCCTGGATTCGGACCACCGTCTCCGACGGCCTTCAGTATCCTTCCGCTCTCCTCCTCCGCTTCATCGCTTCCCTGGGTGGACCTCCACGCCCTCTGACGCACTGAAGATCAGCGCTCTACGTGGAGAAGTTACCACTCTCCTGCAGAAGGCCGCCACAGAGGTGGTTGTGCGCCACGATCTCCAGCCTTCTACAGCCACCTCTTCTGGTGCCCAACCAGGCGGCAAGTGGCGTCCAGTCATCGACCTCTCGGCGCTGAACGCCTTTATCGCGGCACCTCCCTTCCGCATGGAGACTGCCAGAGCCCTCAGAGCCTCCGTCCAGCCTTTGGACTTCGTGGTGAGCCTGGATCTATCCAACGCGTACCTGCACGTCCCCATTCACCCCGCCTCGAGGAGGTACCTCCGCTTCGCCTGCGACGGGGTAGTCTACCAGTTCTGGGCCCTGCTGTTCGGTCTCAACCTCAGCCCCTGGGTTTTTACCCGCCTCATGGATGCAGTGGTGGCCAAGGCTCGGCAGTCGTCTTCCAGTCCGACGTCCAACTACCTCGAATACCTCCTCTTAAGCAACCAGTTGGTGGCCATCCTAGCAGCAGACAGAAATGCGCTGATGCGGCTTTTGGCTCAGTTGGGGTTTCTGATCAACGCAGGCAATTCGGACCTCACGCCCTCTCGCCGGTACGTCCACCTCGGCGTGAAGTTCGCCACCGATCTCAACAGAGTACGTTTGCCAGAGCAGCGGATTCAGCGGTTAGCCGCCTTGGCCTGCGAGTTAGACTAACAAGACGCAGCCCCTGCCGGAGTCTGGCTTCAGCTCCTTGGCGTGATGAATGCGGCCGCAGATCTCCTCCCACTCGGTCGTCTCTACTTCAGGCCGATACAGCTGCATCTCCTGCTTCACTGGCGCCCGTCCTCCGCCGACTTGACAGCCCTGGTACCAGTGATTCTGATGCTTTGCCCCCCACCTGCGGCATTGGATGGATCCTGCGTGGCTGGCTACGTTCCCCCTTACGTTCCGCCCCCCCCCCCCCCCCCCCCCCCCCCCCCCGGGTTGTTACGGTGTGTCAACGCCAGTCTCTCCGGGTGGGGTGCCCATCTGCTACCAGACTTCAGCACGACGTCCGGTTACTGGCCTCCAGAGCTGGCCATCAGGCATATCAACTGGGTTGGAGCTGCAAGCAGTTTGGCAAGTCCTCATCGCTTGGGAGACGAGGCTCGGTCACCAGGAACTACTGGTTCTCTCCGACAACGCGACGGTGGTGGCGTACATCCAGAAGCAAGGCGGTACTCGCTCCCCTGACCTGTGCATGCTCCTCTACCGTCTGATGCTCTGGTGCCAGGACCGCGGCATTTCCCTCCTTGCGCGACACATTCCTGGTCACCTGAACGTCTTGGCTGACTCTCTCTCGTCGCGGCCAACTGCTCCACACGCTGTGGACTCTTCGCCGAGACATCTTCCAGATGATCTGTGCGCACTGGGAGACCCCCTTGGTCGACTTGTTCGCCACGAGGTGGAACCACCAGCTTCCCCTCTTCGTCTCCCCGATCCCGGACCCCCTGGCCTGGGCTGTCAACACACTCTCCATCCCTTGGGACGGACTTATAGCTTATGCTTACACCCTGACAGTCCTTGTCCCCAAAGTCCTCCTCAAGCTTCGGGGGTGCAATGTGTTAGTCTTGCTGGTCGCCCCGTTCTCCTGGAACCGGTCTTGGACCACCGACCCCCTCAGCCTCACCAGAGACCCCCCCCCCCCCCCTGCGGTTACCCACGCCGGGGGGGGGGGGTGGGGGGGGGTCTGTGGGGGTCAAGCAGTCTCGCCAATCGCTGTTCCACCCATGCCCGGGGCATCTCCTCCTTCACGCCTGGAGATTGTGCGGCACGCCCTCACTGCTCGAGGCTTCTCGAGTGCAGCAGTGGAAGCGATCGCTTCAGCCCGCAGACCCTTGACATGGCGTGTCTACGAGGGAAAATGGCGAGTGCTGTGCTCCTGGTGCGAGGACCAATGCCTCTCCCCCACCGGTTTAATGAATCCCCAACTCGCGGATTTCTTCCTCTGGCTCTTCAGAGACCAGGGCTTAGCCCCTATCACCATCAGGGGCTACCTGTCCATGTTTGCCGACACCTACCGGCACCTCGGCCGCCCAGACCCCAGCGCCTGTAAAGACATCACCGATCTTATGACTCACTTCGGCCTGCAGCGTCCAGTGCTCCGCTCACTTGATCCTTGCTGGGACCTCCCCTGGGTGCTGACGTGGCTAAACTCCACCAGATTTGAACCGCTGCCATTGGCCCGCTTCGTGGATTTGACGCGTAAGGCATGCTTCCTGTTGGCCCTTGCCACCGCGGCCCGAGTCAGCGAGCTACACACGCTATGGTGCGCCCTGCCTGCCTACAGTTTTGTGCGGATGGCTCCGTGCAGCTCTCACGGGTCCTCTTTCCTTGCCAAGACCAGGTCTCCATTGACCGCGCCACAGGTGATCACCCTTCGGGCGCTGCATGGGATAAACTTTCCCCGGGAGACCAGGCAACAAGATCCCATGAGCGCCTACGCATTTATCTATGCCGAACCAAAGCCATCCGTAGAGGACGCTCACGCCTCTTCCTGCCTCTAAAACCCGGCAGAACTGACATTACAGCCCAGACGATATCTTCCTGGCTACACTGGGTCATTAGGTCCGCCTACCAGGACCTCTTCCCACAGGGAGCGAAGAGGCTCAAGATACGCGCACACGAGGTACGAGCCATGGCCACGAGTCTCGCATTCGACCGGAACTGTGCTGTCAAGGACATCGTGGCGGCCGTGGGCTGGCGAGCTGAGTCAACTTTCGCTCGCTTCTACCTCCGGGATCTGGCAGGCCTCGCTCTGGTGGGGGACATCACTGCGGCACAACACTCCCTCCCGGCGCCTCAGGCACTTAGCTAAAATTATTGGGAGTGTGCGACGGGAAGGATGGCTCTGCATTGGCCCCGTGGGGGTGGTTGGGGTAGCGGCACCCTCCTCCTCCTCGCTATTCTTCCTGTTAGTCATGTCATCGGTAATGTTTTTGAAGAAATAAATTCATTTTTCTCTAAAAGGTATTTTTTCGAAAAATACTTTCCAATGACATGACTTGGAGGACCCTCCCTCCTGCCCCGCTTGCTGCTGGTGAGCTACGTATCCTGACTGAGGAATCAGCGTATGACTCGGAACCAGATGGGCAGCACAGGAGACAACTCTCGGCCCCTCTGGGGGTTCCGAGTGCCTGCCGGGTTGTGCGATTGCACAACGGGTTCTTAGGCTAAAATTGTGTGAGTAAGTAGACACTTCCTGTTAATCATGTCATTGGTAAGTATTTTTCGAAAGAATATCTTTTAGAGAAAAATGTATTTTAGATAAAAATACATACTTGGAGACCAACTATCATTAAAGACCATCATTTAGGGGACTGCAGCCACCTAAATAATAATAACAAGGAGTACTTGTATAGTGCCTAACCTCTGAAATTAGATCTCTAGGCGCTTGAAGAAAAGCTAATTGTACAAAAATAACTAATTACACAAACGCAATTTATGAAAAGTATAAATGATGGTCTTTAAACCCATTACATCCTCAGGCTGACTTATATCAAATTTGCTTATGGTCCTATGAAAGCTACATTACAGATTAGGAGATAGAGCAACCATATAAGTTCACGGGTGGTGCCAGAATAGCTTGGTGCCTGAGGCGCCAAGCTATTCTGGCACCACCCTTGAACTGTCATAGTCAAGTTTATTTCAAGCAATAGTGTATCAGGATGAAAAGGGTAACAGGTGACATGTTTGCCCTGCAAGACTTCTCTGGTGAGAGAACCTACCTTTTAAGATCTTGCAAAAGGTAACCACCTTTTCAAAACGGATTCTACTGTACTGAAGTGGCAATGGACTACTTTTGCCTCTGCCATCCGTTGTACAATCGAGGCTTGCTGTCTGCTGAGATCTTTGATCATAGGTTGACACAGATTTGTTGCCTTGGGAGTGTTTGTTTGATCTAATGCAGTGTGATAATAGAGACTTTGTCCACAGCCTCACCATATGAACGTATCACAGACCTCAACACACTGGACAGCTTTCTTCAGGATCAAGCGGAGAAGGAAATGCGCTCTAAACAAGGTAATTTGCGTGTGTTACTGTTTGTAATGACATGGTCTGAATGTGATGAATTTAGCGTTGTCATGTCCATCAAGACTTTGTGCCACTCTTTGTTGTTCAGTTGGGCACAGCAAATGTCTGTGCCACATACCACCTGATTTCAAATCTCTTTCTTGGTACAGCCACCCCTGAGAACCTGAACACAGGTTCTTCATCTTTCTGGTCCTATGGTGCCAGTGCCCTCGATCTGACCTATACACTGCGGAAATATGCTTATCAGCTGGCCACCCTCTCACCCCAGTCTCCCGCCAAGACCAGTTCTGCTGACCAGGCCGTGTCTGGCCTCGATGAGGTGAGATTTGTGGGGTAGCGAGTCAGTTCCCTGCAGATGTAGCAGGAAAATGGGGAGCAAAAAATGAGAAATGCAGTTTTGGTAGCAACAGTGTAAGCACATGCAACGAAAAACCCAGATTTACTCACCAACATGGCAGAAAATTGTATTCCACAAGCAAAAAAATCACACAAGAGATCTGTCCCTTCTTGAATCATAATTTTACGAGCTAAAAATCACTGTTGAAACTGCGCTCATGAGGATCGAACAAGCTCATCGTCAGAGATGATCCAAGGCACGTTATCGGCTACTTTGGCCTTGTTCCGACACCATTCGACGATGGCATTCACTTTCATATTTGTTTCTTCAAAAACATTACCGATGACATGACTTTGTGGAAGAGGAAGTGTCTACTACTTACTCATTCTAGCCTAAGAACCCATTGTGTTACCACACAACCCGGGAGGCACTCGGGGAACCCCCAGAGGGGCCGAGCGTTGTCTCCCGCTCCTGCCCATCCGGTTCCGAGTCACGTGGTGTCCCAACCAGTCATGCTACTTAGGCGAACACGTTCGGACGTTTTTGCTCTAGCCTCTGAACTGCGAGTTTTTTCTTTGACCGGTTCCCGACCTTCCAGTCTCTTGCGTCTGCTCTGGGCTTCTCTCCTTCGGCTAGCATTCACCCTCTTCGTTGGCGGCGGCTCTTCACTCCTTTGCTGTGCGTGTGGTTGCTGGCGCTGCTGCAACCGGTCGTCTTGCGGGCATGGACGTTTCGTCTCCCGTCCCCGCTCTGGCGGAGAGGTAAGGTAGTTAAGTTGTTCCTCAACTGGTTCCCGGGTGGGGCACCGGTTCGAGCGGCGGAAACCACCCTTACTTTGTCTTGCTGCGTCGGACGGTGGCTTCTTCTCACTCGTGGGCTGGCAGGGGGGTGAAAGTTGTTATGGCGGGCTCACTCTTAGCTTGGCGGCTCTCTTCGCGCCGTGCCCGCCCCATTCCTGGTAATGGCTTGGCCTCTAGCTAGCTACCTTCGCCATGCTGGGCTTACGTTTAACGCTCACTTGTTGCTGTAGTGGTCGCTTTGCAGCATTGTTAGACCCTACCCCTGGCTCATTTGCTAGTGCTTGTACTAGGTTGCTATGAATCTCGCCCACATGCCACCATGCATCTTTTGTTGCAGTGGCCTGTTGATGACTTGCACACAATGTGGAGGGTTCCAGTGGCCATCCGATGACCACAAGATCTGTCTCCTTTGCGCGGGTTGTGCCTCTGACCGTTCGTGTGACGTCTGCTCCACCTGGCCTGAGCTGCGTTGGTCGCAGCTATGGAGTTTTTACAGACGCGAGCGCCCGACTCCGTTGGCTGCGCCGAATACTTTTGAGACTCCACCCGCCTGACCTCGCGGGACAGGATTGACCCTGTGGAAAGGACACCACGCTTGAAGCCGACAGCTAGTGCGCAGAGTGGTTCCTGGATCGAGGTGGCCACACCCACGCCCGGACCAAGCCCTTTGAGAGGCAGAGAACTCGCCTCACAGAGCCCAGTTCGGAGAGACGTGCTTCGCACCGTCCCAGGTCCTCTACCGATCACCACTCATCTCCTAGGAAGCGCGCGTGTCCCCACTGGCGGTACCCTTGCCGGCAGTCAGCCTGCCTCACAGAGCCCGGCTTGGAGACTTATTCGCACGCGCGTCCGAAGCCTCCACCCGACACAGATGCTGTCCGCCGTGCTAGCTCTTCTCGACGCTCTCGCTCGCGTGCTGAGGACCACAGGAGGGATCATGCTCTGCGTCGTTCTTGGGATCCTGGCTCTAAGCGCTCGGTAAGGTCTCCACACTCGTCTCGTCCCTTTCGCGACCGGTTTCCCTTTCGTCCCGTCCCTCTTCCCCTCATTCGACCCTTCCTTCTCCTTCCCCCTTTCGCCGTCCGCGGTCACCTAGCCGCAGTCGCGCTCTGGACGCTCTTCTCCCCGCGGTAGTTCCTCGCCTCGTCGTCTTACACGTCGCTCTCCTTCTCGTCGCTCCCCTTCTCTCCCCTTGGATTGCCGCCGCTTGGTTTTCGTTTCCCTCGTCGTCCGCATCACTCTCCTGTTCCCAGGCCACGGGAGGACGTCAACACCTTCAGACTTGCCTACCATACGGTAGTTGGCCGTATTCATACGGATTTTAGCCTGAGAATACGATCATCTGGTCAGGTCGTTAAAAATACGGATACAACGTTTTTGTGTTGTTGTTTTTTCCTATTAAAAGACTCAGTTTGTAGTTACTTCCCTTGGATAAAGACATTTCATTGTGGTGTCTGCAGGGGCATACATTCCATGCCTCCACCTAGAGCTATATTTTCATGCACCCTAAGAGAGAACCTACTAAAAGGGGGAAAGGGGTTGCAGTCGATATTGTAGTAGTAAATGAAAAGAAAAGAGGAGACTGCCAGTGCTAATATTTTAGGAAGATTACAAAGTAGGTAAAAGCACTGTCAGGGGAGAGAAGTGTGCATGATCGAACAGGGTCTATTTTGGTCAAAGCACAAAAAAAAAAGATAGGAAAGAGGGGGGTGCGCTAAGAAAGTGACTGCTTCCCTTGGATAGTTTAGCTTTCGATGCCCTTTGATTTACACCATTGAGAAAGAATACTATCCTATCCGATAAGTTATTCAGTCATAGTAGCCCAAAATGAAACGAAGCCGTGATGCTGATAATTCTTCTGACGAACCGTCAGCCAAGCAGGTTGCTCGAAAGCACAGCTTCTTGAAAGCATATAATGAAAAGTGGCCTTGTTTTACCGTGTCATCAAAAGATCAGGATTTTGCGCGATGCATATTGTGCCAAACAGATTTCACAGTTGCACATGGTGGTCAAAATGATTGTGAGAGACATTTCCTCCAAAGCCCATGCCAAGATTGAAAATGCTGCCAAAGGTTCAGCATCGATCGGAGGCATGTTCTCAGCTGCTCAGGTCAAAACAGTCAGGTCAGACAGCACAAGGTTGGTTTAAGCAGCATATTATTCACCATGTATAGACTGTTTGTAAAAAAAACAAACGATCTTAAGTGACCAAGTCAGCAAGTGTCATTCTAATTATATTAACCAAAAAAAAAAAGGGTGAAAATCAAAGAAAAGAAGAAAAATAAAACACAAAGTAGGCCTACATATAAACGCAATTGAATTAAATGAAAGTATATCATGAAAATGATTTTTTCTCATTTATGGCTGGCATGTTGTAAAAATACATCGCCTTTTATAGCAGAATGCATAGTGGCTGTAGTAGTATCTTTACCAGTTTACAAATAAATCTGGTCAAAACTGCCATAATCTGGTTTTTAACTGCCTGGAGTACTGACAACAGTTTTTTCAGGTAGGCAAGTCTGCACCTTGAGTCTGCTCGCCAACGATTCGGCTTCTGCGTTCCTCGGACACCTCGGCCGCTCCCCTTCTCCTGCTTCGGCGTCGGGTTCCTCGGCTTCCCTTAAGTTGACCTCTTCCTCTCGGACGGACACTCATCTGGCTCTGGATGAGGTCGCGCGTCTCATCACTTCGACGCTCCCCGCGGAGGACTGCCCGGCGTCGCCTCCCCTCAAGAGGAAGGTATCCGCCTTCGTGGACGCTGGGAGACATGTCAAGAGATTTAAGTCACTGCTGCAGCCCCCTGGTTTTCGGGATCTCTGTGATGTCTTCTCCGCGCACCTTCTTTCAGGTGTCCAAGGTTCGGACTTTCTCTCGGACCACAGGTGGCCTCCTGGACTCGACATCGCTTTTCGTCAGGTCTGGTACGCCGGCCATTCTCAATCGTTCCATTACCCGCTTCCTCCCGTGGACCCTCCCGCCGTTTTGCAAGCTGGGGGCGCTTCCCTTCTCAAGCGTTCCTTCCCTCGGGGTTTGGACAGGACGGCCGCTCTTGTGAGGAACTCTCTCGCCTGCGCGGGATTCTTGGAGTTGCTTACTCAGGCGTTCATTCGTCGCATTGAGGACTCCTGGCACCTGTCCATGTCTCCCCTCCTAGGAGATCTGCTCATCATGGCGGAAGCTGGCAACCGCGCCTGCTTGCCATTCCTCGGTCAACGCTATGGCGGCTGCCGCTAACTGCGACCTTTGCGTCGGGATGCTGTGTTGAACGCCTGCCGTGGGATGCCTCCGGATTTGAAGGTTCAGCTGTGTCGTGCCCCGTTCGGAGGACCGCTCCTCTTCGGAGACTCCTGGCAGTCGGATCGCTGGCCGCGCAAGACAGTACAGCAACACTTTCCTGCAGCCCGCTCGGCACCGGGTCGCGCCCTGCGGACCTCCAGACCCGTTGCCTCGGCCCCCGCTTTCCACTCGCGGGCCCCTCGTCTCCGTCGCCCAGCCTTTGGTCGCCCTGGCCCAGGTAGCGCCCTGACCCCCGATTGGCCCCGTCCCGCCCGACGCCCTGGGCGCGGGCGGGCACCCTGACTCTCCCTCGGCCCCGCCTCCGCCGGCCGTCTCTGGGTCTCCAGTCGGCGGAAGGCTTGCACGTTACAGCAAGGAGTGGCGCTTGCAGTTTCAAGACGACCCTTGGATTTTAGACACTGTTTCGGGGGGCCTGCGGATCTCCTTCCGCTCCCCGCCTCCCCTACGTTCCACCCCAGTCTGGACCGAGATCCCGTCAGACAAGCTCAAGGCCTGCGCCCTGCAGGAGAAGTCGCCTCTCTCTTGCTAAAGGACACCACGGAGATTGTTCGTCGCATGGACTCCCCCGCCTTTTACAGCCATCTCTTCGTGGTTCCAAAGCAAGTGGCGCCCAGTTATCGACCTCTCAGCGTTGAACGCTTTCATCGTGGCCCCGTCCTTTCAGATGGAGACAGCTCGGGCCCTCCGTGCGGCTGTGCAACCGATGGATTTCGCAGTCAGCTTGGATTTGTCCGACGCCTACCTCCATGTCCCGATTCACCCAGCTTCCAGGAGATATCTCCGCTTCGCCTACAACGGTCTCGTCTACCAATTTCGCGCTCTCCCTTTCGGTCTCAACCTCAGCCCTTGGGTATTCACCTGCATCATGGACGCGGTAGTGGCCAAGGTGTGTCAGTCGTCCTCCAGCCCAACGTCCAACTACCTCGAATAATCCTCCTGAGGAATCAAGTGGAAGCCTCCTTGGTGACCGACAGGGATGTACTGATGCGGCTGTTTTCGGGATTGGGGTTCTTAATCAACGCAGGCAAGTCGGATCTCACTCCCTCCCGTTGCTTCATTCACCTCGGCATGGAGTTCGCTACCGACCTCAACAGAGTTCGGTTGCCGGAGCCACGAATCCTGAAGTTGTCCTCCCTAGCGTTACAGATAGCCCAGCAAGATGCAGCGTCCGCCAGAGTCTGGCTTCAGCTCCTTGGGTTGATCAACGCAGCGGCGGAGTTGATCCCCCTCGGTTGTCTCTACGCCCAACCGCTTCAGTTGCATCTGCTCATGCTTTGGCGTCCCTCTTCAGGCGATCTCACCGCTCTGGTTCCGGTGTCCCCGCTGATTCGCCCCCATCTCCTACTCTGGACCGACACTACGTGGCTGGCCTCCAGAGTTCCCCCGTCTTCCCCCCCTCCGCATCTCTCCCTGTGTGTCAACGCGAGTCGTGCCGGGTGGTGAGCCCACCTGCTACCACAGTTCCTCACGACGTCCGGCCTCTGGCCCCCGGAGTTCGCGGACAAGCACATCAACTGGTTGGAACTGAAGGCGGTCTGGCAAGCCCTCGTGGTGTGGGAGAGACAGCTCTGCGGTCAGCAACTTCTCGTCCTCTTGGACAATGTAACGGTGGTGACTTACATCCAGAAGCCGGGCGGGACGCATTCTCCAGACCTGTGCATGCTCCTCTACCGTTTGATGCGCTGGTGCGAGGACCGCAACCTTTCCCTCAGTGCACGACACATCCCCGGCCGTCTGAATGTTTTGGCAGACGCCCTCTCGTGGCGCGGCCAGTTACTGCACACGGAGAGGTCCTTACGCCAGGATATCTTCCGGATGATCTGCACCCACTGGGAGACACCGACGATAGACTTGTTTGCCACGAGGTGGAATCACCAGCTTCCCCTCTTTGTCTCTCCGATCCCGGACCCTCTGGCCTGGGCGGTCGACGCCCTTTCCATTCCCTGGGAGGGACTCGTCACCTACGCGTACCCCCCAACAGTCCTTAATCCCAAGGTCCTCCTCAAGCTGCAAGGATGCAACGCGGTCATCCTTCTAGTCGCCCCGTTCGCGTGGACCCGGTCTTGGACCACTGTCCTTCTCAGTCTCGCCACTCACCCCCCACTGCGACTCCCCACGCCCCGCACGATGCTCAAGCAACCGCGCCAAGCACTGTTCCACCCGTGCCCGGAGATTGTGCGGCAAACCCTCTCCGCTAGAAGCTTCTCGAGTGCAGCAGTGGAAGCTATCGCTACAGCTCGCAAACCCTCGACCCGACGAGTCTACGAGGGAAAGTGGCGGGTTTTTTGCGCCTGGTGCGACGACCGTCATCTCTCCCCCACCGATTTGACTATCCCCCAGCTCGCTGACTTCTTTCTCTGGCTCTTCGGAGACCAAGGTTTAGCTCCGATCACCATCAGGGGCTACTTGTCCATGATTGTCGACACCTCGGCCGCGCGGACCCCGGCTCCTGTAAGGACCTCGCCGATCTTATGGCCCACTTCGGCTTGCAGCGTCCAGTATCACGTTCGCTCATTCCGCGCTGGGACCTTCCCTGGGTACTAACCTGGCTGAACTCCCCTCGTTTCGAGCCTCTACCCCTCGCCACTCTTGCGGATGTGACTCGTAAAACCTGCTTTCTACTGGCGCCGCCACCGCGGCCCAAGTTAGCAAGCTACACGTGCTCTCAGCGCGTCCTGAATGCCTGCAGTTCAGAGCGGATCGTTCAGTACAGCTGGTCACAGACCCTGCCTTCATTGCCAAGACTAGGTCTCCTTTGACGGCGTTTGACGGCGCCACAGGTGATCACCTTACGGCTGCTTCGCGGGACAGACTTTCACCAGGAGACTAGGCGCCAAGATCCTGTGCGAGCCCTACGTGTGTACCTGCATCGAACCAAAGCCCTCCGCAGAGGACGATCACGCCTCTTTCTGCCATTAAAACACGGCAGACCTGACATCACAGCCCAGACGATCTCTTCCTGGCTGCGCTGGGTCATTCGCTCAGCCTACGTGGATCTTTCCCCCCAGGGAGCGAAGAGGCTAAAGATTAGGGCACACGAGATACGAGCCATGGCCACGAGCGTAGCGTTCGACCGGAACTGCTCTGTCAAGGACATCGTGGCGGCCGTGGGCTGGCGGGCAGATTCGACCTTCGCCCGCTTCTACCTCCGGGATCTGGCAGGCCAAAGAGAGAACCTCGCTCTGATGGGGGACATTACTACAGCGCAACACTCCCTCCCGGTGCCACAGGCGCCGTAGGTACGCACTCAGCTTAGGTAGTGAGGAATAGCAGCAGGGAGGAGGAGCCCTTGGCCCTGGGGGGGGGGGGGGGGGGGGGGGGGGGAGTTTTCTGGGCGCGGAACCCTCCTCCTGTTCGTTATTCTTCCACTAAGTTGTGTCATCGGTAATGTTTTTGAAGAAACAAATTCATTTTTCTCTAAAAGGTATTTTTTCTAAAAATACTTACCGATGACATGACTCGGAGGACCCTCCCACCTGCCCCGCTTGCCGCTGGTGACCTAAGTATCATGACTGGTTGGGACACCACGTGACTTGGAACCGGATGGGCAGGAGCGGGAGACAACTCTAGGCCCCTCCGGGGGTTCCCCGAGTGCCTCCCGGGTTGTGTGGTAACACAATGGGTTCTTAGGCTAGAATGAGTATGTAGTAGACACTTCCTCTTCCACATAGTCATGTCATCAGTAAGTATTTTTTAGAAAAAATACCTTTTAGAGAAAAATGAATATTTTAGAAATGGTTGGTGAAACATATAGTGGTTGCTTCCCATAGACTGATAGCTCTGCTTCATGCAATTTATTTAACAACGCAACCCTAGAATACTAGCAACTCGTCAATAGACGGCACGAGCATAACGCTAGAAGGTAAGCGTTTCGATGGGTAAGGGTTTGTTTGGGCTAATGCTAAACCATAAGTGTTCCGATTGGAAAGAGTTAACCTCCTCACTGCTGAATCACTTTGAGGATGCAAGAGGCACAGTTGAAGGGGGCTCATGAAGATCGATGACTCTTGCTTGCCTTGACCCACTATCCGATTGTGTTATTGTAAATTGCAGTATGAGTAAGAAAGTGAACGTGAGTTGCGCTTATGATGGCAAAACATTTGTTTCGGTTACAGCAAATAGTTAACCCCTTGTGCATGCAGACATTAGTACAGTTTACAGCACTGGCACACTGCAAGCACAAAGGGGTTAATAAAGTGGACTATATGAATCGGGTTATGTGTATGCCTTAAGTTGATACAGTTAAATGGCAGTGAAACTGTAGTGGATGGTCACAAGTTGTTTCTCCAGGCTCCCTGTTTACTTTGGTACTGGTTGATACATTTCAAATACAAGTGATCAAAATTGTCAAAATTTCAATAGCTGTGCTGACATTTCACACCTGGAGAATGGTTCATTTTTTTTCAAAATTACAGAAATTTTAACTTCAGCTTTTTGGTTCAGCCAGAACAGCTCTTCAAATAGACTGTTACATGCACAAGAGACACACATTCTCATGAGCCCCTGCATCCGCAAACTGAAATGACTGAAAACCATCACAGACTAACCATGCTCCGTAATGCATGGCCATCAGGCCATGGATTACGGGGCATGGTTTAGTCTGATGGTTTTCAGTTTTCACAGCGTCACCCATGATTGGGTAAAGATCCCATATAATGACCAATATGAGTATTACTCAGAAATGCACACCTTTGTTTCCAGGTGTGGAGCAAGTATGGGGTCACTGAGGATGACCTTTATAGCTGGACAGAGAAGCTACGGAAGGTAATTTTTGTCTGCTGATTTAGATAATGATATAAATAGCTCTTATGAAACGCTGTTCTCCAGAAAAAACACTGCACTCACTGCGCATGCACAAGAGCACACACTCTCTCAGACACACATACAATCACATGCTATTTTAACTCATTAAGCCCGACAGCCATATTTCCCAAATTTTGGAGGAGTCATCTAATGACTATGCATCAGTTGCAAGAGATGGATCCACCATGATAATTCAAGGGCAGTGCCAGATTAGCTTGGCGCCGACAGGCGCCAAACTAATCTGGCACTACCCTTGAATTATTATGATGACCCATCTCCTGCTGTAGTGCGTCAGGGCTGAATGGGTTAAACCACCCCATCCCTTCCCAACACCTTGCATCCACTTCCCCATCACATCAAAAAAAAATTGAATCTGAAAGGATAAAGTCAGTTAACAGTTTGGGAGGAAAAACAATGTGCTACGTGCTGAAGGCCTGACAAAAAAGTAAAGTCTTCATCATGCACTGTTGCTATTAGAAAGAGAAAAGATTGTTTTGGAAGTGTTTAACGCATTGACTCCTATGGTCAGAATTGCCAAATTATTTTGAAGTTGTCCTCTGAGGTCTGTGTAACAGTACAGGAGACAGACCGACCATGGTAGTTCAATGGTGGTGCCAGGATGGCTTGGCACCTTCACCTTGCACTATCATTGTCATTCCATATTTTCTTGTAGTGTGCATAGGTAGAATGGATGAATTATCCACTCACGGCACATGCCAATTTGGACCCTTCGGTGTCGGTAGCGGTTTTAGTCGTGATGGTTCCTACAGGAATCTTCGCAACTATAACGGCTACTGACACTCAAAGGGTTAATATATAGACTCTGTTTGGGTTTGATTACAGTTTCATCATACAGTTCTGCAAACAGGTCTCATTTATTGCTTTTTTTTTTTTTTCCTTGTGCAGTGGCTGAGCGCAACCATTGTGTCTCGACTGAGCAAGAAGATTAGTGACGTGAACAATCAACTCCAGAGGATCGGCTGTGAAGACATGCAGATTGGAGGTCAGGGATGTTTCTGTAGTGGCCATTTTGCTCAGTTATCTTTATTTCTTTTCATGCATACATTGACTTGTACAGTTATAGGTGCAGCATATTAATTATGCTCCTTGAATACAATTTTGATGGAAAAGTTGCATGCAGATTGAGCATTTGAAAACATAATAATGAATTTCAGTTTCACATCTTTCGAAGGCATCTGGGTTTTTTTTAAGGCATGTATGAAGGCCGTCTACCCTGTGTTGGAGATGGAGCGACCATGAAAGTTCAAGTGTGGTGCTAAAATAGCTTGGTGCCTAGCCTAGTCCACAGAGCTGGTCTTGGCGGGTGACCCTAGTTACAGTATTGCCAGCAGTTACATGTATTTCAACAGTGTGAAAATCAAGCCAAGGGCACTGGTGATGTAGGACCAGAAAGAGGAGGAAATTCAAATTTGCATGAGTGACAGTCTTCATTCCTGGAGGCTGACTCAGCTTTTTTGAAAATCCAAAAAGTTGAATTTCAGCGTTTTGATTCAAACAGAACATCCCTTCAGCCAGTCTGTTTCATCAGCAAGAGGCATAAATTCTCATGAGCCTCCTCGGACGCAGGAGCTCATGAGAATTTATGTCTTGCTGGCCCTGCCATGGACCGTTTTCAGTCTTTTCACATTTTTGCAGTGTCACCCATGAATTTGTGATGTGTACTGGTGCACTTAAAACTGAGGCTGAGCCGTATTACGATTGGGTGATTACAGAAGTGAGTGTGGCCACCCTGAAGCAGCTGGCACTGACCAAGGGCAGCATGGTTCCATCCCTCAACGACCTGGTGCTGTATCTGGACTTCTTTGCCAACCAGGAGTACCTGGTCCACAGAATACAAGGTAAAGTGCACAGGATTATTAGTGTTATGACAAGAGTTCTTCTCATGCAGTTCTTTTTTAACATGCATTTTTATTGACGACACCTATAATACTTATCACATTTCTGACCAAGCAATTCTGGCAGAGTGACTAACCCTGGACCAAGCTATTTTTACTTCTGCATGACAGAAATGGTCAAGTCAGAAAAACGGCCTGTGTATGGATTTCAAAGATTTTTGGAAGTATTGTGCATATATGAATGCTTTCTTATTCCCATCAATAGTTTTAGGAAAAAATGCAGAAAAAAATATTTTGCTGAAAATAAATTTATACTGCCACGCCCCCTCACACTTGTTCGTCTGAAAGTTCTGTGACGAGTCCCACTACTTGTAGTCACTGATGAATAGAACTAGTCTTTATTCGCCAGTGGCAGAAAATAGCCAGTTGTATTCATCAGTGATGAAATCAATCTTGCTTTCACTATCACAAATTGGAGAAAAAAAGAACAAATCACTTTCTATTTCGTCGCTCTCCTCCTCTACTTCTTCTTCACTATCTGCATCTATCATGAGCCACCAGCCACTTCTAGAGTCACTAGAGTTATCTCCTTATATAAATATCCGCTAAGATATCTAACTCTGCTTGTATAGTATTAATAGTGAAAACGAAAGTACATGTGACTGACGAAGTTGTCTCATTTGCAGACAAGGGGTTGAAACTTATGCAAATGAGAAATTCTCGTTTCAGGTCAGAAATGTGTTAATAGAGTTATTCCTAAACAAGGTCAAAGACAGTAGGCTGAGCCCTGGTGTGTTAACCCTTATCATTTGGAATACACCAGTGTGTGAAACAGTTTGACTAAAATAGTTCAAGGGTAGTGCCAGAATAGCTTGGCGCCTCTAGGCACCAAGCTATTCTGGCACCACCGTTGAACTAAAGCCATTGGTCTATATCCTTATCTGTAAGTACTATAATGTAGCTTGCATATGGCAGTGTACAAATTTGAATCTTTTAGCCTCAGTATGATCTGAGTTAAGGAAAGACAGTAGGTTGCACCCCATTATACTCGGGATCACTGCGTCATGCGTCCCCTGCAGCTGCAGGGGCTCATGAGAATATTCACGTCGTGGAGATTGAGCAGACAGGATGAATTTTTTTAAATGATTGAAGTTTGAAGTTTGTGGCAGTGTTTGACCTACAGTGACTATGAATCAAACAGTTTGAGAATATGGGTAGCCTCAGTCTATGTGTGTGTGTGTGTGTATGTATACAAACACTCCACTTCTGTGCTGTAATGTCATGGGCTACGGAATGAAGGAATGGTGCAGCACAGATGTGTAGGCAATGATGCCTTTGTTGTTTTTTTGGCAGACCTTAGTACTGGCAGTATGAGTGAGTTCACGTGGAACAAAGGGGGACTGTACGGCAAGCCCTGGGGGGAACATCTCATCACCGATGCTGCTGTGAGTGCTAACTTAACCCTTTGAACCCTGAGTAAATAAGAAGTCTATATACCCTTCAGCCCTGACTTTATTTGAGAAATTTCTGTTGAAAATGCTTGTGTACTGTAAAATATTTGTAAATAATACTTTACAACAGATATCCCCATAAAGGTATATGTGTACAGATTTGCCATTGGATGGACTACCGTTTTATGCATTTGACCACACTGTGTCACGTGTGTCATAATGCCTGGTGACAAAAATAGTGACAGGTGACAATAAACTTGAAAAAAAAGTCTTTCGTGCATGACAGGTCGCTGGTACTTAACATGCATCACTAAATAGGGTGTCTGGTAGTGTGATACATAAGTGTCCATGCATTTCCAGCATGCCGATACAACGTAAGACTCCTACCTTGTCAACGGATATCAATGTTTACATCTGCCTCTGATAAGGTATATCCACGTTCTAGACAACATGTAATAAGCGGCATCGAATGATGATCAGTGTGTCTGTGTTGTGTCTCGTACACAATCGGATGGAAGTACCAGTGTTGTAAAGACTATACACATACTACACATGTGACCAATGTGTCGTTGGTGTCCACAGAGTTACCTACAGGTGTACCAAGGTGTGGCATAAAAAAAACGGAATATCAATTAGAACCTCCGAATTCAGCATTAGAATCAAGCTGTAAGTCATTGCCGTTGTCAGTGCCTCAAACGGCGATCGCTCCAGCTGACACTGCCAACACGTGGTTATGCTCCCTCGCGGTAGGTAGGTACACATGTCCCAATGCATCAAAACTATCTGCTATTGAAACCATGTCTCCAAACACAAAATTGTATCACTCCGAATATCTAGACATCCACTCGCCATTCCGACCGTAATTCCCTCGCTAGCGCTGCAAAGCTGACCGCATACCACAGACGAACGTGCGTACTACTGTCAGGCAGTGTACTGAGTGTAAACAGGATGTGTCAGTGCGAAGGGTGAGGTCACCACATGCGCAGCGAGGCTCGCGTGTCACCGGGCGCGCAATATGAAACACCTGACACCGCTGTAGCGGTTTGTCGGGTTTAACGGTATACGAGGCCGCCAACCGCTACAGCGGTTTGCCGGGTTCAAAGGGTTAACTTTATGCAGCAAAACTTTTAAGCAATCACCTGTCATTAATGACCATTTAGGTGGCTGTAGCTGTGACTGTGGCTGTAGCCGCCTAAATGATGGTCATTAAGCCTTATCATTCGGAATACACCAGTGTGTGAAATATGAAATAAGTTTGACTAAAATAGTTCAAGGGTAGCACCAGAATAGCCTGGCGCCTCTAGGCACCAAGCTATTCTGGCACCACCCTTGAACTAAAGCCATTGGTCTATATCCTTATCCATAAGTACTATAATGTAGCTTGCATATGGCAGTTTACAAATTTGAAGCTTTTAGCCTCAGTGTGATATAGGTTAATGACAGGTGACACTTTTTGCCCTTCAAGGCTTCTCTTGAGATTTTTTGTGCATCTCTTGGTCATTTTTGTCTTGCAACAATGGTGGTCGCTGAATACAGGTTCTAATACAATAAATAAAACAGAATGCCAGGGGACTCAAATGTCTGAAATCTGTTGTGAGTGAAATCTATTACATACTACATAGTGTTGTTAGACCCTCTGAAAAGGCATTGTTATATATGACTTTGGTATATATCTGATAGGATTGGCAAAGTGGGCTGTATATTATTCATTACCTTCAAGCTGATTCTGCAGCTCACATTTCTCCAGTCAAATAATTTCTTGGTGGACAGTTCTCCAATAGTTCACTTGATTACCATGAGTAACCCAATTATCATTCGAAATACACCAGTGTGTGAAATAAGTTTGACTCAAATTGTTCATGGGTGGTGCCAGAATAGCTTGGCACCTAGATTCTGGCACCACCCTTGAACTAAAGCCATTGGTCTATATCCTTATCTGTAAGTACTATAATTTAGCTTGCATATGGCAGTGCACAAATTTGAAGCTTTTAGCCTCAGTATGATATGGGTTAATTACCTTGATAGTTCAGCCATGATAGCTTGTCATCACCATTGAACTATCATGGACGATCCATGTCTTTCTGGAGTGTGTCAGGGCTGCACAGGTTAAAAGTGTTCAAGCATGCTGAATGTGTTTGTGATTTTGCCACCAGTTGGTGATGCACCTGCTGTGTACATACTTGGACACTCGCTTACCTGCCCAACCCCGTCACATGGACGGCAAGGTGTTCACAGCACAACACTTCATCAAAATACCAGACAAACCAGGTAGGTTCAAATCATCTTGTTCTAGATTCAGTAAATTCAGGGTGTGTTACCGATTTTGTTTGTCATGTTCTCAACTAGATTGGGAGAGAAAAAAGTGTAGATTTGGTACAGTGTCATGTATTTTGTGTGTGTTTTCTTCTTTGCCTTTTTTCTTCCGTTTCCCTGTTAACCCATTACATCCTGAAACCTTTTTTTTTTTAATTTGCTAATTGTCATATAAGGCTACGTTACGGATTAGAAGATAGATCAACCATTTCAGTTCAAGGGTGGTGCCAGTATAGCTTGGCGCATCAGGCGCCAAGCTATTCTGGCACCACCCTTAAACTATCATAGTCAAATTTATGTCAAACAATGGGTGTGTCAGGATGAAAATGGTTATGGCAGTCATGTTGTATTACATGGCAATGCTTATTTTGTTCCCTTGAAATGTAATTTTGCTGTCAATTGTAAATCTGTGAATGCAATCTGTTCTGTGATCAGAGATGAGAATCTTCCGCCTTTTAGCGGAAATCCGCTCTTTCGGAAGGTCCCAGGGTCATTTTTGAGATCGGTTTAAATCCAGTGAGAAAATTTAAGTGTATATGACTAGGGTGAGTTGTTGATTTTCGATCTCGCAGCTTATTCCCACTCGTTGTTCCCATGCGGATTGTTGTCATTTGGTTCGCTCTCACTTCGTTTCCATCGATCCACCAAGCTTTCCTCCTTTTTGTCATTTTAGGATTCTCATCTCTGTGTGATAAAAGTTTTGCCATTTGTCATCGCAAAGCTCATGGATGATGCTTGAGTTTGCCTGGTAAAGTGAGTAGGTCAGGTATTTTTGCTTCTCTGAGGTGATACACACACAAGAGGACGGGATCCAGTTGCAAGAGACATATATCCTTATGAGCCCCCACAGTTGCGGGGGCTCAGGAGGATCTAAGCCTCATGTGCTGACACCAGTTTGAATCCATTTTGTGGCTCCAACCCAGCTCTTTGGTGTGAACTTTACAAAGATTACAGAAACACAATTTGTGTCCACTAGCAATGAATAAATCAAGCATTTGACTGGTGTCAGCAAGAGGCTTAGATCCTTATGAGCCCCCGCAGTTGCGGGGGCTCAGGAGGATCTAAGCCTCGTGCTGACACCAGTTTGAATCCATTTTGTGGCTCCAACAGGGCTCTATGGTGTGAAATTTACAAAGATTGCAGAAACACAATTTGTGTCCACTAGCAGTGAACAGGTCAAGCATATGACTGGCTGTAGCTGTTTAAATGACACATTTGTTGTTGGTTTTGCTTGTAGACATGCAGCGCAAAGACAACTTCCTGATCTATCAGACCAGCATCAACCCTCCTCACTTCCAGGTCATCATCGGCACAGAGACATACAGTCTCCCTAAAGTAGGTTGTGTATGTTCTTCTCCCACATGCATCTCTTATTAGTCAGTGATAGAACCTTTCAAGACCGCTTTTACATAGCAAAACACCCCACACCATAATTATGTCCTGGTCTTACTGCGCAGTGCTTTCTGGGGTGAGAACCTCATAGTGCAGACTCTCAGACTCTAGGTAGCTGGCAAGCTTGAGAGTGCAAACAACCACAGCTTACTCTAATTTTGGGTAAAATTACTATGCTAAAATCAATTTCACCGCACTCCTCATGAAAGTGATAAAAACATCTGAAAATGAAACAGACAAACCTTTACGATTCGTCATTACTGTTGATATCGAATGTTCAAACTGTTTGCTGTACAAAGCAGCGAAACTCGACAGAATCAGCGGTGAGCGGCACAGCAGGCGAACAGGCTAGAGCTAAATTGTCATCACCTTTGTTTGATTTTGGAACTGGATTCATGTTGTGAAAGGTTCTATAAAACATTGAAGTGGAGAGTTTGTATACTATTATTTCTAGACAAACCTCGCGACTCCCATTCTCAGACTGTTTGAATCGTAGTCACCAAGAGCTTTGCTATCATTTCTAGATAGACCTCGTGACTCCCATTCTCAAACAGTATATGAACACTCTACTTCAGCCCTGAAAGTCTAAAATTTTGCCCACCAGCCTTTGGCTAGTGACTTGCAAGTTTTACTAGCCAAACTGAAAATGTTACTAGCCAAAACTGAAAATTTTACTACTGAAAATAGCCCCCCAACTCAACAATATAATGTACCACAAGTGTTTGACGCCCAATGTTATAGAGTGTTTTCTGCCCAGAGGCATTGAAAACAAATATTTGAACAGACAATCATAACCAAGTTAATGTTTATGTCCTGACTTCAGGCTTTTGATAGTATCAAGTGGAGAAATAACTGACAAAGTCCCCATGTGAACTGTGGTGGGATTTTTTATTTATTTATTTTTTGTAAGTAGAGCTGGGCTTCTGTTTGCACAAGAGGTTAAAGGGTCTGTAGACCCCCCAGGTATAAATTTTAGAGGGTATACAGACCCCCAGACTAGCATTATAGAGGGTCCGCAGATTTATTTAAGAAAAACTGCATCATCTGTATGTTCCTTAAAATAAATTATCCACACCCGGGTCTGCCCTGGGGGACTTGGGTGGGATTAACTACATTTTAGTTCCCAGGGTCACCCTGGTCAGCCCCACAGACAGGGTGTGTTTTTTCTGGGGCATGTGTTTCTGTCTACCCTTGGTCCATTCACCTGTATTTCTCTTTTTAAAACTCTCCCATCTGTCTGCACTGCCTGTAGCTCTTGATATTGGATGTGTGTTGCTAAATGGTCTTAGCTTTATTTAGGCCCCATGGCGTAGGTTTATTTAACGTATTGGACCAGCTGGCGACATACATTCAATATTCTGTTTCTTTTTTTTTTTCATAAGCAGTGCAGGCACGTCCTGAGAAAGCCTTGTTGCTGTCGGGACGATAAACAATGTACAATCAATCAATCATTAAAATAAATTATCTCATTTCGCTCTCTCCTCTTTAAATGTGTTGTGACAGTGTGTGTGTGTCCTTTCCATGATCTGATTCTTTAACTGGTGAGCTATCGCGCAAAAGCCTGTCTCCCTAGCTCTCTCACACACAGAAAAAAAAAGATCTCTATTTATTTATTTGTATTATCGTTTGATAATGTATTGTAACAGAGAATATAGCGTTTTCTGCTGAACGCGGCAATGAGATTGACAACCGAAGTGTGACTTGTCTAAACTCTGTGTGTGTGTGTTTGTGTGTGTGTGCGTGTGTGTATGTGCTGTGTGTGTGTGTGTGTGTGTTTGTGTGTGTAAACTGATGTACTTCAAAGTTAGTTTCAACCCGTTTAACCACTCAGAACTGAGACGTGTTTCTCCAATGTTTGCCTAATAACTGTGTACCAGAAGATGGATCGACCACGATTAAAAAAAAACTGACAAACTTATTTCTGTTTAAATTTCTGGACTTGCTTTTTGAGTTTGCCTCAGTGCACATTGCGCATGCCATTCGAGTGCCGTCGAGCTTTAGCTATGGAAATACACTCAGCACCGCCATGGACTCTGAAAACTGTGTCGTAGCGGCGCTGCCACACACGGCCCAGGGGTAGCATTTCTGGTACTGTCGCTTGTCGATGGAGATGGCGATGTCGAAGTGCAACTTTCTTCTTAGCGATTATCAAGATCAGACGGTGCCGGATTAAAGAATCCGAAGCATTCCAGCTCTTCCTTTGCTTTTTTTCCGCCATCTACAACTTCGTTCTAGATCGAAAGCGAAACGCACGATGCCGTATCCCATAATAGTATGTACGGTGACGTCACAGCAAGTAACGCGTTCAACATGTGGCGCGCACTTTGTAATAACATGCTGACACCACACATAAACTAACAGTTTGCCCGCCCTGTTACACTCGCACGGACGCCGGTGTCGGGTCGATTCTGAACGCAGCCGCGACTGAGCGAGCTGCTAAACGAACCAATTCGTCACTAAAAATAGAACGACTGTCACCGACCACTGTTATGGTACGCACAGTTCGAGTGACGTGTTCGGCTACTGCCGCAAAGTGATGTAGGCGACTCGCGGTGCAGTCAGGTCACGCGCCGGCGTACCTGATGTTCGGCTGGCGGTTAGCCGTTGGATTGAAAAACGCACGAGCGCACTCGCATTTGGCGAGTGAGTATTTTTTTTTACTCGCCAAATAAAAAATTCACTCGCCATGGCGAGTAAATTACTCGCCATTTTCAGGGCTGTATAACTTCTATATAGAAGTCAAGCTATTCAGCATCGCATGATTGACCCATAACATGGTGTTGTGTATCATGGTGGAATGTGTTAACTGAAACTACTTTACAAATACTTTCACTTTAAAATATTATAGTACCAGCCTCAGATGCGTAAACCGTATGGCCCCTCCCAACCCAGCTTACAGGTACTTCTTAGATTTTACCAAACCTCTCACAGATAGATGGTGTTGTGTTCTGGTGAAACATGGATGGATATGCTAAACTAAAACTGGGTTTCACTTTAAAAATACAATGTACTATCATAGCTAGATTTTACCAAACCTCTCACAGATAGATGGTGTTGTGTTCTGGTGAAACATGGATGGATATGCTAAACTAAAACTGGGTTTCACTTTAAAAATACAATGTACTATCATAGCAGCTCAGATGCTTAGAGCCTTATGCGGCCCCCCTCCCCCCCCCCCCTCCCCCAAACCAGCTTACAATTTCTTCTTAGGTTCTACAAACCCCCCAAAAATAGGTGGTGGTGTATTCTGTTGAAACATCAAGTGACGTTTTGCTTTGCAGGGTCGCAACAACATGTTCCATGCAATCCTCCTGTTTTTCTACCACGTAAGGACCAAGGAAGGGGGTATGTTAGGGTGAGTACAGTATTAACATGTATTGCATATTACACATAACAAGGTTGGATATAATAATAATAATAATAATAATAAGCGCATTAAATATAACAAAAGTTTTGTTTTTTCTGAGGTCTGGACCATGCTTTTTCTACATGCTGTGGATATGACAACAAACAAATTGTGTTACATATTTATTTTGCCCCCCCCCCCTCCTCACCTTCCCAGCCCAATCACACACCCAACCTGCCACTTCTGAGGTCTGATGTGGACTGTTGATGACAGTGGGCGGTAAGATACATAAGAAAGAAAATGCCAGTTGCCCAAAATAAATAGTGTGTATACTGCTGATAGGTTGAAACACAGTATGTTTTGGACCTTGTGGCCTATAGGTGAGCTGGTCTGTGATTTTAGACCCTACGGACTCAAGGCCATAGGGTCCAAAATCACAGACCAGCACACAAGAGTGCTTGCTTTTCCAGCTGGCTGAAATGCAATGTGTTTGTGTTACACAGGCGGATCAATCTGGGGATGTCTGGCCTCAACATTCTGTGGATATTTGACTAAGCAGCACTACTGCTATTGTCTGCCGATATAACCAGTAGATTGCCATTTGAATACAGAAACTGTTTTTTTAAACTTCCTGTGCGTGTTATGCATGTGTTTGTGCAATTGTGTGTGTGCAGGTGTGGGTGTGTGATGGTGTTTGCTGTGTGTGTGCTTGTTTGTGTGTGGTTTGAAAAGCTTGAATAGTGGCATTGATGTGTGCATATGTTCGTGTGAGATTCATGTGCATGTTTCTTTGAAATGGGACAGCTGGCGAGTAGCAGTTATACACACTGCCTAATTATGGACTTGTATTTTAAATGTGAACTGACGTCAGACTGTTTTCCACATGATCTGTTTTAGACTATAGATAAATGACTACAGTTTTGTACCGAGACACCTTTGAATAAAAGTCACATTGTCATATTTTTATTGCTTGATTTTTGAGAGGCTTGTGTGTGTGATACTGGTTTTCTCCCTCGATTTGTTACCGTCTTATTCAGCGGTAGCAAATCGATGAGACAGCCAACATGTCTGAACATGATTTTGTGCGTGTGAGAGAAAGAGAGGAAAGCCACACCATTCTATTGACAAGCTTCACAGCATAGCACAAACTGAACAGCAACACATACTTTATTTACTCCCACAAAGCTTTTGTATAACTTTTCCTTTGGAAGTCACCATATCACAGAGTGGCACTATGCGCCAGTAATTATGCTCACTTTACCCCCAACCCTTTCTGTGTTTTCTTTAACCCTTTGTGTGTCGGTAGCGTTTTTTGTCGCGATGATTTCGACAGGAATCGTCGTGGCAAAAAACGCTACCAACACACAAAGGGTTAAATGCGCCCCTCAAGCGGATTGATGTAATTATATTAGTGTTTCTTCCAGTGAAGCTCTTCGCGCCTAGTACAAACACACAGTAACTGACAGAGTTTGTACTGTGCGAAAGTGGTACTTGTAATGTTTCACAGCAATGCACGCACGGTGGTCGCCTTTGGTACCCCCCTTGAACATACAAACATTAATTATATACACGTACATACAACTCCACTCTGCTTTTCTCATTCGTCCCCGCACCGCACTGGCTACACAAACTCATCTTACACCTCTGCGAAAACGTCCTCCGTTAGTCATGTAAGTCCTTGTCTGCCTACAGCCATCTGCGTTCTGAAAACTCCGGCCTTGGCTTACAGTCACTACTGCAGACCACCCCGTGTGTATCCGAGGTGATTTGCGGGAGTACAACCCCAGAGAGACCTACGTGGGGAGTGCGCCACAGGTACACTTCTATTCAAATGAGATGCTAAGCATCTCATTTGAATAGAATTGTACTTGTGGCGTACTCCCCGAGTGGGTCTGCCTGGGAGGTACTCCCACGAACGGTAGGGGTAGTCCCTGTCCTGTCCCGTCTTGTGCCTGCCCATTGCGCAAAGGCCATCGGGCCGATGCCCGCCGCCGTTGGCGCGGGCCGACGTCGGCCCGATGGCCTTTTGCGCATTGGGTGCATGACTACCGCCTCCTCAGGCGGCTGCGTGTACGGCGTTGGCCAGCAGCTCGTTGGTCTTGATGCTGGTGGGGTTGGAGGGTGGGGGCAGACGGCCCCTGTAGTTGCCAGCCGCCACGGCCGTGGCGCGTTCTGACGGGAGATTCTTCTCGTAGGACGCAGCAAGCTCTGGGGGAAAGTTCAAGCGGTACAGGGCCTCAAATCTATCACTGGCGTTGCCGGCCGCCAGAGCCGCTGCCACGCTAGGCGGTAGACCGTCTTCAGTACCCATGCCGCTGTTGCGCCCAGTGGCTGGGCCGAAGTCAACTCCACCCAGCTGCCTGCCAGATTGCTGGGTAGAACTGTTGTCCGCCCAGCCTCTGGGTGCTCCAGGCATCGTCACGCTGGTCCGACTCGGATCAAACCGGACAGAGCCTTTGTCCGCCGACACGCGTTTCTTGATGTGGGGTAAAGGTGCGTGCTTGGCGGCGAATTTAGGGTACGTATACGGCAAAGCCACGTGTTCTTGAGGCCACTCTGGGTCCTTGTCCTCGGGTACCTTGCTGGCGGCCCCTTCGTCCCTCCGTGGGCTGAGCTTCTTGTTCGGCAGCTTGACATTGCGTGGCGACTTGTGGCCTACGCCAGTAGGGGAGTTACCACCACTGCCCACACTACTCATGGCACAACCTCTCCTCCGGGACACCGCACCGGGGTTCTGAAAAGAAATAGCAAGCAGGGTAACTCGATGCGCAAAGGGTCGTCGGGCCGACGTCGGCCGCCGTTGGCTCGCGCACGGCCGTGCGCGGGCCAACGGTGGCCCACAACGGCCCAATGGCCTTTTGTGTATTAGGTAAGAGGCTACGAAAAACTACTGGCATAAGTCAATATACAATAATACAATACAATACAATAATACTTTATTAATCCCTCATGGGGAAATTCACATTTTTGCCACCACAGGTGCTGCTTACATTCACTCACTCGCTCATTCCACAAATTACAATAACAGAGCTACACAATGGACAATGACTCGGGACGGGTGAAGCCCGTCGCCAAGGCATCTAATGGCCAGCGCCAGTGGCCTCATCCCGACCCGAACCTCCCTGACAAAAACAGAATACTAAGACAGCCCTATGTCCCCTGAACACACTATTATAATGTTCTTTATTAAGTTCCTGCTTGGCTAAAACTAGTACATAAAACAAGTTAACAGAAACAAAATACCCGCGTTGATACGGAGATGATCTCCGATCTAGGCAACATAAAACTGAACAACGGTCAAACAGCACTGACCTGGGGGCCCGTCGCCGCAATAGTACAGCGCCCGTGTTTGGACAGTCGCTCCGGCATAAACAGTCACCACCTTAATCTATACTGAACTTAACTAGTATATAACAACTTCATATTCATTTTAAAAACAAACGTAGTAGAACTACATCATTAACGTGAAAGCAGTCCAGAATGGTTTCTAAAAAGTACACACGCGGCTGTTCAGTAAGAAACACAGTCACTGCGTCTGGGAAGTGTCTGTCATTACATCATTCGGCTGGAATGTAGGGCCTGAGGCTTGCTGGTACTGGCTTCGTTGAGTGCACTAGGCTAGCGCAGGCCGTGATGTTGAGCGTGGCGTGCCGGAAGAGCCACTCCTGAGATGAAATGATGAAAGGGGAGGAAAGCACGTTGGGTGTATTGCCACAGCATAGCGCGCACTGTTCTTCTAATATCCGCTTGGTACAACAAGAATCAGCGAGTATCAACTCCCAGCATAGCAGCATATAAGCATGACCTTACGGCACCACCCTTGTAATGTGGTATTGTCAATCCATGTTTCGTTGTAATGTATCACGGGTAATAAACTCCAACGCGGCAGAAAGCCCCCCCCCCCCCCCCCCCCCCCCCACCTCGTTAGGGCCGTCCATTATCACTCCGGTGCAGCGGACGTTAAACCCCGAACTTAACAAAACTTAGTCACAGACGCTAACATGAGTTGTATATTCGACGCGTGCTGCATCCGGATACGCGGCTTTTAGCCGCGTATCTGGACGCGGCACGTCTCGAATGAGTTATTACGAACAGGCGAAGCTGTAGACATCGCCAACCTGTTTGTAAAGAACGTGGATGTGCGTATGCGGACTGAAGAACTTGTGAGGAACGTAGCTGGACCCGTCCGGCGGCACCACGATCGCGGGCCGAACTTCCTTGGGCGATGGGGCGTGGGCCAGACTCCGGGGACTGGGGTTGGAGTCTGTCAGGGGCGCCAGTTTGGGAATTAGCAAACTCTTGAAATTCCGTCCATCTTCCTTTTTGACTGACAGACTCCTGTTTGAGAAACGAAAGTGAAAAATCAACCATACTACGTCGGTGTACAGTGTGTTGTAATGGGTTTAGTCAGATCGATTCCATATTTCATGTACTGCACAGTCACGTGAAAAGCCCTAATGGCTGAAACAAAATGTAAAATGAAACCATTAACCCCTTCGATGCCGTGAAATACTGAACGCAAATCAACTGCAAGAGACGTAGATCCTCATGAGCCCCCGCAGTTGCGGGGGCTCATGAGGATCTATGTCTCTTGTCGAGCGGACCAGTTTGAATGTATGTTTCTTGTACGGTTGTGGTTTTGGGTCGTTGAATGGACAAATACTTCAGAAATACAATATTATTTATATAGTACAGTGGCAGGGAAAACAATCACACGTTCAAAACAGTTACTGACATACATGCGCTTTGATAGTGACAAAAATTACACTTACACAGTTCGGGCATACTTTTTAAGAAAACACTGTTGTTTAGTTCGGTTTCCGTATTGCATAAAATAAAATATGTTTTGCAATAGTGGTGTCAGTGAATTTGTAGCTCTTATTTTGTTGTTGTTCATACTCAGTAATGACGAATCTCGGAAAGGGCCCAAATGTATCTTTCATAACGGTGTATTCTAGCATAATTTGGCAAAAGAATGTAAATGTGTTTTCGTGAAATATGAGATTTTCATTGTTCTTCTGTTCTACCCTAGCTAAAATTTCGGGGAAAAAAAAAAAAGACTGTCCATTTTTGTAAAAAAAAACGCGGGATTTTCATTGCCAAATGAACTAGTCCGGCTCGGCTAGGCAAATCCACCACCAATCATTGCTTAATTATAATTAACACCCACACAAGGAATTACACACCCAGCACTGAAAGCTTATCGGGCCGATTTAGGCCCGATAAGCTTTCAGTGCTGGGTGTGCAATTCCTGGCGTGCGCGGCGGGCCCACTGCGGCCGACCTCACGCGCCCGATGCCTTTGCGTACTATTACATGTACTTGCTAAAACTTACTTGATCTGAAGAGGGAAGACGGACATGTTCTGATAGAATCCTTTCTGCGCCCTGTTGACGTCTCTGTGCAGCCGCTTGAGGTAGGCGGACGCGGCGTCCGCCCTGTGCTTGCTGACCACGCGGTTGATCTCGGCCGGCATGAAGCGCTGGCCCAGCACACGGTTAATCTCGTAATAGTTCTCCGGCTGGAATCGGTGGCCTCCCTTGGCGCGCCGGCGTTCGCGGAGCATGGAGGCCTCTCCGTGCGGACTTGCCGCGGCCATGGTCTGCGTGAACAAACAATAGTAATAATAATAATAACAATGATAATAATAATAATAATTGCAGCTATACTGCTACACTAACTACAACTGTACTACTATTCAGATTCAGTGTGAACTGATCCCATTAGTTGCACCGTTTTAGTGTCTCAGAAGGCCAACAAATAAACCGGCATATAAATAGCATATACCCACACATAAAAACAATACTTCACTACTACAACTACAGCAACGACAACAAAAATCAATAATAATAATACTGAATAGACATCTACTACATTACTCAGTACAACTGTACTACTACTATCACTACTACTACTACAGTAACGACAACAACAGCTGAATAATAATGATAACAATACAGATAATTATTTCTATCTTTACAACGCATTCTGTTCATCAAAAGAAATGCAGCGTCATCGGTAAGACTGTTTCACCAATCAGTGATTTTCCGATAGATGTCGCATTTCTTTTCCCAGCCAGTAAACAATATGTGCTGGTCTGTGATTAACTAAAATGCCCCGTAGGGTCCAAAATCACAGACCCGCTCACAGTGGCATATTGTATACTGGCTGGGAAAAGAAATGCGACATGATTATCGGAAAATCAGACCTTTCATTGTGACATTTTAGATTGCAGCGAATGACCAACCCAATGGCGGCCGACGTCGGCCCGATGGTCTTTGGGCAGTGGGAAAGCTATAGTAAGAGCTTATTAGATTTTTTTAAAAAAAATCTTTCATTTAAAATTTTTTTTTTTTTAATCCAACCGCAGAGCATTGTTCAAATTCAAGTAGAAAATGAAGGCCAGAGGGAAAATGTTGTAAAGGTGGAAAGTAAACGGAACGGGTAAGATTTAAACTTGTGCTATTAACGCTTTTCATTCTGATACATTCTTGACAAATTTGACTATGATAGTTCAAGGGTGGTGCCAGAATAGCTTGGCGCCTGAGGCGCCAAGCTATTCTGGCACCACCCTTGAACTAAAACGGTTGCCGGATCTATCTCCTAATCTGTAATGCAGCCTTCATAGGACAATAAGCATTTATTTTTTTAATTCAGCCTTAAGATGTAATAGGTTAAAGAGACTTTCAACTCGCCTTTTCAGATGCTGTACGCACTATTCGTCCGTTTTAAATACTGGGCACCAACAGTGTCAAGTGGCCAGCAATTACACGTAAGCGAGATCGCAGAGAGAAAGCGAAAGGGCGGTATACAGTTTTAACACGCATCGCTCTAGTACAGTGCAACCTGATATTGTTTAACCAGGATAGTTCAAGGCTGTTGCCAGAATAGCTTGGCGCCTCTATTGCCAGAATAGCGTGGCACTTAGAGGCGCCAAGCTATTCTGGCAACTCCTGTAAACTGACAAGATATTCCGTTAAGACCCATCCGCTGACATTGTCAATCTGTCTCTTGAACGGCAATGTGACGTTGTTAATCTGTCTCACTCAGTTGAACGGCAATGTGACGTTGTTAATCTGTCTCTCAGTTGAACGGCAATGTGACGTTATTAATCTGTCTCTCAGTTGAACGGCAATGTGACGTTGTCAATCTGTCTCTCAGTTGAACGGCAATGTGACGTTGTTAATCTGTCTCTCAGTTGAACGGCAATGTGACGTTGTTAATCTGTCTCTCAGTTGAACGGCAATGTGACGTAAATCTGTCTCCTGAACGGCAACGCTGTCATTGGATAGACGAGTTATTTTGTTGTCACACTTTTTAAAACTACAAAATAGTTCGTAACAAAAACAAGAATTGAAAACTTTTTTTTAAAAAGCACACGAAAAGAATATTCAAAAGACAATTATAATGGCACAAATGTACCACGCAGTAGTACCCTTGCCGTCAGAACGTCAGAAACCCGTCACAGAGTGGTTCCATAGCAAAACGGTCGACAGTCTGAAAATGGAAATTCGTTGTTGGCTGAAGACCAGTTCATGGGATCGATTGTTCGATCCGCTTATCCAACTAGTGCACGACAGTTTGTGTCGCCGTGCGTACGTCACTGTTACTGCCAGAGGTCTAACCCAGTCTGGCCGAAATGCTAAGTATCCAGTGTTCCGCATTCTACTTTAACCCATTTTGCCCCAGCGCCCTACAGCATGAGATGGATCGACCATGATAATTCAAGGATAGTGCCAGATTAGCTTGGCGCCTGAAGGCGCCAAGCTAATCTGGCACTACCCTTGAATTATCATGATCGATCTATCTCTTACAGCTGGTACGTAGTCGTTACATGAAACCTCCACAATTTTTGGAAATGCGGCCGTTGGGTTAAATTGGGTTAATACGTTTACAATGAAATTTACAGTAACTGACAAATACAGCGAGAGAAATGTTCGTGTACGTTATCCAGACCTAACAGGTGACTGCCAACTGCAAGCTGAAAATCAGCAAGAAAAAGCCCAACATTGAAACATGCTTAACTCATTCTACCCCAGACACACCACATCAAGATAAAAATCGACCATGATAGTTCAAGGGTGATGCCAGAATAGCTTGGCGCCTATGGGCGCCAAGCTATTCTGGCACCACCCTTGAACTATCATGGTCGATCTGTGTCCTGCACTGCAATGCAGTCTTCGGGACGACTTCAAAATTTGGGGATTTCGGTCTTGGGGTAGAATGAGTTAAAGGACAAGCATAGGGTACGTTTCTGGTTTCTCGCAAACGAGACATCAACATACTTTTTATCGCGGGAAAGTTTGACCGTTTACTTCTGATTACTACACCAAGCACTCTGCTGCTGCTCAAACCGCCAATACTGACGGGAACCTTTTCATTTTGATCCGGCGAACAAGGTGAGCCGAACAATACAACAGCAAAAAAAAAAAAAAAAAAAAAAAAAAAAATGTGGACTACGTGCCTATGGACGCAGCTCCGTTAAAATGGGTCGTACTTCTAATTGTGTTTCTTTACTTCTTCGGATTTTCTTTGGTATACTTTTGTAGAACTAAACGTAACTTATATGTCTATTTTGAAAATCACATCAAAATCCCCCCCCCCCCCCCTCCTACCCCCAAAAATAAAAATAATATTAATAACAAAATTATATATATATATATATATATATATATATATATATATATATATATATATATATATATATATATATATATATATATATATATATATATATATATATATATATATATATATAATATAATAAAAATAATAGAAAAATGGTTTTTCGTTTCCTATGTTTCTTTCTTTTTTTCTAAAACTGTAAAATAAATACTCTTTATTAAGCATACACGCTGGAAGAGAAATCTCCACTGCATACACTGTTCTCTAAAGACAGAAAGCCAAAGATTGCTTGGTATCGGTATTACATTTGCGATTACACCAGACCGCTCAAACATACACGCAAATAGAGCTGCTCTACCGTTGATCGAACTCGCCGCGATGAATAATTATCCGCTTGGAGCACACTGGTCTAAACATTGTTAGCAAGGGGCATAGATCCTCACGAGCCCCCGCAATTGTAGGGGCTCATGTGGATCTGTGCCTCTTGTATGTGTGCGGTGTAATTTGCAGAGTGCAGTGTTCGCGGATTAGTTAGTGTAAACTTTCGTTTGCTAAGCTTATTAACCGCTGATCGTGAACTGGAACGAATGGTAATAGTACGGGACCCTACTTTAAAACAAATCATGAAAGATCAGTAATCGTGTTTTGAGTATTGGATGTGCGTTCTGCATTATTTTACTGTCAAGTACAATGTTTATTTTCCAACACGAAAACGGCACTGCAGTTGAAAAGATGGTTGTGGGCTTTGGCGGCTTTCGTTCTTCTCGCGCAGAACAAAACGCCTACGTTAATGTAAAACAAACTAAATGAAATTAAACAAACAGACAGAGCAACATATCAAACACTTGTAAAATCTTAACCCATTTAGTCCCAACACCGGGCCCCTGCGGCAGGAGATGAATCGACCATGATAATTCAAGGGTTGTGTCAGATGAGCTTGGCGCCTGAAGGCGCCAAGCTCATCTGACACGACCCTTGAATTATCATGGTCGATCTATCCCCTGCAACTAGTATATATTCGTCAGGTAACACCTCGAAAATGTCGGAAATGCGGCCGTGGGGTTGTATGGGTTAAATAATTAGATGATCATTGTCACACTATGTGGCCTACTCCGTCTGTGGTGTGGCCAAAGGAAATTTCATGTGTATTTAACGAAATGCGCTCTAGGAGTAATCAGTACTGTTTTAACACGTTGAGGCCTTTAGACGAAAGTTTCACGAGGGCCACACAAGAAGGAGATACATACATGTTCACTAAACCTGATCTGTTCTGTGAAGGCAAACACCAGTATTTTTTATAGGTCCATA
Source organism: Semisulcospira habei (assembly GCA_036245525.1). NCBI lineage: Eukaryota > Metazoa > Mollusca > Gastropoda > Semisulcospiridae > Semisulcospira > Semisulcospira habei. Next base: position 156,678,065 of record BTPG01000003.1, read on the forward strand.
TTTGCGAAAAGTGAAATTGTCATTGTAACACAATGAAAATCTTGCTTGTCACAAAAATAGACTTACTATCCCTTGTCTTCACAGAGTAGATCAGGTCAGCCAGTGATCTGACCTGAGTAAAGTAAACTTAGACGGAAAGAGGGGTGGAGGTTGGGGGAGGGGGTGAGGGGACGGTGCTGGGGGGTTCGTACATGCCGGATTAAAACAAATTTTCCACTCGATCAGAACACAAATCGGCCAAACCTCTAAACGCAGCCAAACATCGAAGCTCTTCTAGCTATCTTTCGTTTTTAGGTCAGACGCAATAGTGCAGAGTCCACAGACTACACTGCACACCAGCGAGAGGCACAGATCCTCATGGGCCCCTGCAGGCTGCGCGGCCCGATGAGGCTTTATACCTCCTGTAAGGTTTTCTACCTATAGGAGTACACGAACCCTTTCACTACTAGAGACACAATCAGCGTCTTTGAAAACGTGGCGAAAAACTAAATAAATAACCTAATTCAGTCGAGAAAAAACAATTCAAATGAGGACTAGCAAGAGGCAAAGAACCTCATGAGCCCCCGCGCTAGCGGGGGCTCATGAGTTTCTTTGCCTCTTGCATTTGGTGATTGATCTTCGCATTTCAGCTGTGGAGTGTGAGGGGGTTAATTAAAATGCTAAACGGGTATTGGCCTGAAGGGGTTGTTGATACAATGAAATGAAAATAATCCGCGTAATGACGTTTCTGTCACTCTGGATTAATCTCTCGTGAGTGGTTAACACTAATACGTGTTATGTTAGATCGGTTGGCAGACAGTAGGTGGAGCAGCGTAAAGCTTTGGCCATGCCAGCATAATAACATCCGCATATGGACAAGTTTCATAGTAATAATACCCCCCCCCCCCCACACACACACACACACACATACAAACACACACACACAACCATACCACCACCACCACCACAGCCAGTGGAAGCAGAGTCAGTGTTTTAGAAATAACTGTAAACGTCGAAGATTTCCACAGGCGTCATGGGTACAAAGTGGTTTCAAGCACGTTGATCTGTGCGAGGGTTCATGAGAATGTGTACCTCTTGCAGTGGAATGGTGGTGTTCAGCTTTTCTCGGTAGGGACGGAAATAATAATAATAATGATAATGATGATAATAATAATGCCACGAACGGCGAAACTCAGAATGCAGATAAAATTGCTTGTATTTGAAATGCAAAGAAAACCCAACAGACAAAGAAACGCGCTTAACTCATTCCCCTGCCATCTGCATCTGGATGCGGCTGGCCGCGAATGAGTTAAAAGGACAAGTACACCACAACTGTGTTGTACAGTGCTTGTCCTTACTAGGGGTGTGCTGTTTGTTTGTTTTTGTTTTGTTGTTGTTTTTTTATGTTGGGAATTTTTTCGCGAAACTCAGGCGTGGCCGACCAGCAAGTAAAATGACTGGATTCTCATGAGCCCCAGTTGGCAAGAGTTCGCGAAACTCAGGCGTGGCCGACCAGCAAGTAAAATAGGATTCTCATGAGCCCCAGTTGGCAAGAGTTCGCGAAACTCAGGCGTGGCCGACCAGCGAGTAAAATGACTGGATTCTCATGAGCCCCAGTTGGCAAGAGTTCGCGAAACTCAGGCGTGGCCGACCAGCGAGTAAAATGACTGGATTCTCATGAGCCCCAGTTGGCAAGAGTTCGCGAAACTCAGGCGTTCAAATGTGCGGTATGTACACGTCAAAACAGGCTTCTTGCTGAGGCCATCGTGTCATAGCCTTATCAGGTACATTGTTTTCAATTGACCCTTTGGCTGTAGGTCGCGATAAAAACCGCTACAGACACCCAAAGGGTTAACTCATTCCCGGCCAGCCGCATCCGGATGCACGGCATAAGCCGCAGCAGTGCAGGACCCTTGAGGATCTAAGACGATCATTATTTTGTTTCAGGTGGTGTTTGAAACGGGGATATGGTAAAGGGATCTGAGGTTTGTCTATGGTCTGTGATGCCTTTAAGTTCAAGCGAGCTTTTCAATAAAGCGATCAGCTCCATAGCGGGCTTGGATTTCTAAAATTGCCGATACAATCGGCTATCAATGTTCTTTTTTCTCAACTAATGCTTCTCTACTTTTCTTTTCACAATCATTGTTAGGAGGTATATGTAACAGAGTTGTTGTTTTTTTTTTTCCTGTTTGTTTGTTTGTTGTTGTTTTGTGTGTTTTATAACTGCGCCTTGTGCGTAACAAATTTACTCTTCTATTTTCGAAGGAAAAAAGAAGACTATCGAAACGTTTTCATTATATTCAAACTTTATAAGTACAGTTAGACCTCGTTGTGTCCACCATTATTGTCAGACATACTAAGAACCTAGATAAGGCAAACTTTCCAAATATTAACCCTTTTTGTCAGAGCAGGTCGCTTTAAGGTTCGCATCATGCACGCGCACTTAGTGACATGTGACAGATGGATCGAGAACGGAACTGCGTTGTGTCCTGTAAACGTTCCAGACTGCAGAAAGGCCGGATTAGTATACGGGTAAGGTCCTGTAACAGCGGCTGATAGACTCTGAAATAAGACCCACTTGGGGCTTATTTCAGTGTCTATCAGCCGCTGTCATAGGCCCACACTCGTGCAGGTTCCCTTGTCTTGTGTCGCGACCAGTCACGAGTGTTTCACGAGCCGGCCCCAGTGACCTGCCAGATCCCAGTGTAGTCAGCCAGAGATAATGCAGGAAACCAGTGTGCAACGGGTCACTGGCAGACAAACTAATCACAATGGATTCCTAGTGTTTCTCCTGGCAGAAAAAAAACTCAGTCTGTGTGTGTGTGCGTGCGTGCGTGTGCGTGCGTGTGTGGGCGCGTGTGTGTGTGTGTGTGTGTGTGTGTGTGTGTGTGTGTGTGTGTGTGTGTGTGTGTGTGTGTGCGTGTGTGTGTATGTGTGTGTGTGTTTGATTGATTGATGTGAATTTGCATTTGCAATTCACTATAACTAGCATAGAGGCCTATGACTACGCTTTAACGCATTTACCCCAACGCCCTATAGCAGGCAATGGATTGTCCATGATAATTCAAGGGTAGTGCCAGATGAGATTGGCGCCTGAATACTCCAAGCTCACCTGGCACTACCCAGGGGCGGATCAGTTACCTCGAGGGGGAGGGGGAGGGTTCAACCTTTTCGGTTTGGGACCGGGCCTTCAACCTCATACAAAAGGCCTCCCAGACGCTAGACCTTGCTTCCAGGAGCCGAAAAGCGGTGGTAAGAAGAGAAGGAGAGGAGGCGCGTGTATTTTAGAGACTCGCACCATTCGCCAAAATATCAAACGACGGGAGGGGGAGGGGGGGCGTTCAAACACCCCAAAAAAGGATTTTGTTAAAGCATTTTAAAGATTTTTGGGTGTGGGGGGAGGGTCATGGAACCCCTGCAACCCCCCCCCCCCCCCGCCGAACCGACCCTGCTACCCTTGCATTATCATGGTCGATCCATCCCCTGCAACTGCTACATAGTCATTAAAGAACAATTCCAAACTTTGAGAAATGCGGCCGTGGGTAAACATGCTTCAAAACTCTTCAACTTCGCTTTTGCGTGTGCGCGTGTACCTCTGACAAGCGTGCATTCGTACGTGTGTGTGTGGGGGGGTGGGGGGGGGGGGCGTCTGTATATGCTGTGTCAGTCATTGTGTCTGCGCGTGTGTACTGAGGTTTCATTATCTTGTCTTGAATTTCCAAGCCTCGGGTGTCGTTCCACGTCGACTGACCTGAACTCATTTCACAATGTCGTACCAGATCATTCCCCCACCTCCTCGTCCAGCCCCCATCATGAGCAAGAGACATACATTCTCCCTCAGTGGCACATGAGAATCTATGTCTCTTCTGGGTTAACCCCTCCACTGCCAGCGGACGCATACCGTGTTTTTGAAACCATTGTAAGTACTTCAACGTCAGAGAGCACAAGTGGAAACATAGTGGTCTCAGCAAGAGGCATAGATCCTCATGCGCCCCCGCTGTTGCGGGGGCTCATGAGGATCTATACCTCTTGCAGCTGGGTGGTATGGTCCGTCTTTCTCTGCAGTGAAGGGGTCAAGCACGCAGGCAAATGTTCTACCTTTATCCCGGTTTTATTCAAAGGGGCGAATCCGGAAAGGTCTTTATCTTTGTCCTCTTCTGCTACTTGCAAGATGGAGTCCAAACTTATTCTCTTCGCTCTTGTGTGCTTCGCTGTTGGTACCCTGGCAGTATCAGCCAAGAAACTAAAGCACAGCAAACAAGGTGAGAACTGGCGCACATGATGCACCAGTTATATACATGAAACGTTTGGCTGCGACAGTAGATTCTATCATACTACGAGTTTATAGTTCCATTTTGTTATAGTCTCTGATCACCAAGGTGCAGACAGACTTTAAACCGGAATTAAGAAAAAGTTCCATTTTATTACTGATATGGCGTGTAACACTATATACCGTTCTGTAACAAATGTTGTGTCTATGGTATTATACAGAACAGACGCAAGTGACGCTGAACATTTGCGCTCATTTGGTATATTTCTATTTTATTACTGACGTCTTGCTATTTTTGTCACGGTGTTGCACAGTACGAGTGCAGACAGACAGACAGGCAGACAGACTTTAAACCGGAATTAAGAAGAAGTTCCATTTTATTACTGATCTGGCGTGTAACACTATATACCGTTCTGTAACACAAGTTTTGTCTATGGTAGCATACAGAACAGATGTAAGTGACGCTTAACAGATGTGATCATCATGGTCTTTTTCTTAATAAATGTCTCTCTTGGATTGACTTCGCGAACGAAGATTCTATAGGAGTTGCCCACGAAGTCTGCAGGCATGCTCGTGGCTGCGGAGGCCAATCCGGGACGCTCAGGTTCGACCGCAGTGGCTGCAGGGGAAGGTCTGGCCAGGGTTCTGAGTTGCGGCATCTCTGTTATTTTCTTCTGAGCCGCTTGTCCCTAAGGCTAGCTCTGCGAGAGTCCTCAAAGGAGACGGCTGCCTTGTAAATGGTGGAGCGCCAGGTGTCGCGGTCCGCAGCAAACAAAGACCACTGGCGGTGGTCGATTTGGCAGGCACGAAGTGACTTCTTGTGACTGTCTTTGTATCTCTTCTTTGGTGCCCTTCTGTCTCGGTGTCCAATGGCGAGCTCGCCGAACAGGTTGATCTTGGGTAGGCGATGATCCTCCTTCCTGGAGACGTGCCCCGCCCAGCGAAGCTGTGTCCGCAGCAGCAAAGCCTCGATGCTCACAGTTTCTGCCTGTTCAAGGACCTCGACGTTGGTGACATAGTCACTCCAGTGAATGCCGAGGAAGGTACTCTGGCAGCGCTGGTGGAAGCGTTCGAAGAGTCGTAGTTCGCTGCGGTAGAGGGCCCAGGACTCGGACCACACAGCAGGGTGGTGGGACGACAGCTCTGTACACGCTGATCTTGGTGCCTGTTTTCAGCTGTTGATTGTGCCACACCCGCTTGTAGTCGCCCGAAAGCGCTGTTCGCTTTTGCCAGCCTGCTGTCCAGCTCCTTGTTCAGCTTGGCGTCTGACGTGTTGATGCATCCAAGGTAGGTAAACTGGTGCACTGACTTCAGTTCAGACTTGCCGATGGTAATGTGGGGAGGGCTACGTGCCGGCTGATGGAGGACCTCTGTCTTTTTCAGACTGACCTCGAGTCCAAAGAGTCTGTTTCTTAATATATATATATATATATATATATATATATATATATATATATATATATATATATATATATATATATATATATATATATATATATATATATATATATATATATATATATATATATATATATATATATATATATATATATATATATATATAAGACAGCCAAGTGCCATGGACAGTCCACGTCGCGTTTTCTTTCTTCAGTTGCTTCTTTATTTTATTTTTTCGGCTCGGCGAAAACATTAACCCCAAGGCCGCATTTCTCAAATACTGGAGGTGTCACCTAACGACTGTGCAACAGTTGCAGGAGATGGATCGACAATAACAATTCGATGGCTCCAAGCTAATCTGGCACTGCCCTTGCATTCAAGGGTAATCTGGCACAGCTCTTGAATTATCATGGTCCTCCCATGAGGTTAAATCGCTACACGTCTTTTCCGCCGAGCGGTAGCGATAGCTGCAGTGAAAGGGTCAAAGGATACGTAAAGTCTCAGATACATGGTGCATTTGCATATTAATATTTATAGATTATGCTTTTCCAAGATATAAAGTCATAGCCATATAATAACTATTAATTTGTGTGTGCTGGCCTGTGATTTTGCACCCTACGGCTCCAAGCCGTAATTTTCTAAATCACACACCAACACAAATACATTGCTGAGAAAAACCCAAACGAAGAAAGAAACACGCTTAGGGGAGAAAAAACAAACAAACAAAAACCCAGCTACGACAGTTTATTGACAAGTTGTGTTGTAACTGTCTTTTCTAATCGCGTATTTTTCTATGTTGGGTCCTTCCTTGAGACCATGACAATTCAAAGGTAGTACCAGATTAGCTTGGCGCCTTATGGCGCCAAGCTAATCTGGCACTGCCCTTGACTTATCATGATCGATCCATCTCCTGCTGTAGTAGCTCGGGGCTAAAGTTAAGTAATTTTAGTAATCCTGGTCCGGGCCTCAGTCATTTAAAAAATATTATTATTATTTTTTTTTTTTTTATTTATTTATTTTTTTTTTTTTGGGGGGGGGGGCGGGGGGGGGGGGGGGGGGGGCTCTAGAACTTGGCACGCGCTTGGTATGTGAGCTAGCATTTCACATAGAAGAACCCAACGGAGAATGAAACGCGCTTAGAAAAGACAGTTAAAGCACAATTTATTAATAGTTCGGGTAAATACCATCCTTCAAAACAGACAAAGTTGAAGAGATCAGTCGCTACTTATCGAAGGAAGGAATTAGTAGTTGCCGGCACATTCCTTCTGCGATAAGATACGTAGCGACTGTTGTCGTTACTTGTTTGTTTGTCTGTTTTGAAGAAGGGTATTGACCAGAAACATCCTGTATTTTCTAAGCGTGTTTCTTTCACCGTTGGGTTCTTCTCTGCACTTAACACTCACTTGTCAGTCACGTTTTTGGTCTGGATAGCATTTTAAGTCATCTGTTTGATCTAGATTTCACGTATACTATAAGTTATTGGTAGCAGGGTTTTGGAACACGGACCCTTGTAGGCCTGAGGGAGGTCGAAGGAACCAATGCACCCCGAAGGCCGAAGGTTCCTTTGACCTCCCGAAGGTCTACAAGGGTCCGTTTAGCAAGCCCCGTAAAAGAAATCAAGAAGAAATCTTCCGAACTGGATCACGCCAGACATGACTGACGACAAAGGAATATACATTTTATACATAATAGACTTATGACGTAATTTGAAATCTTTCATGAACAACACAAAGTAAGTTTGTACTCTATAACGTTTTGTGATCTTTTATAGAACAAAAATTACTGGCACCCAAGACGCGTCAGAAAGAGGGCTACAAAAAGTCGGCTATTAGTTGCTACAAGGGTTTTGTTTTTCTGCCTACGTCACACGACAAGTCACTTTAGCACAAACCGTACCATGTGACCGTGATATAAAAACCCCTGTAGCGAAAAATGGCGGACGTTTTGTAGCCCTCTCGATGACGCATCTTGGATGCCCGTTTTTTTCTATGAAAGATCGCAACACGTTCTAAAGTACAAAGTTACTTAGTGTTGTTCCAAACAACAAGCACACTCAGTACTGGAGACGGCAACGTCATGACATATTTTAAATTGCGTCATAAGTCTATTATGATAACAGTATTTTCCTTTGACGTCAGTCATGTCTGGCGTGATCCAGGTAGCAAGATGTCTTCTTGATTTCTTTTACGAAAATAGTGAAGGAATGAAAACAAATACCTTATTGGTCGGTGGGGTTCGCTGCACAGACCCTTGTAGGCCTTCGGGAGGTCAAAGGAATCATTGTACCCCTCAGGCCTTCGGCCTTCGGGGTACAATAATTCTTTTGACCTCCCGAAGGCCTACCAAGGTCCGTGTAGCGAACCCCTCCGACCAATAACTTATATTGTTTTCATCCCTACGTCACACGACCAATCTCTCTAGCGCAAACCGTACCACGTGACCGAGCTACAAAAACCCTTGTAGTGACAAATGGCTGACGTTTTGCAGCCCTCTTTCTGGTGCGTCTTGGATGCCAGTTTTGTTCTACAAAAGATCACCGAAACCTTCTAAAGTACAAAGTTACTTAGTATTGTTCGAAACATCAGGCACACTACTGGATACGGAAACTTCATGAACGATTTGAAATTACGTCATAAGTCTGTTATGTATAAATGTACATTCCTTTGACGTCAGTCGTGTCTAGCGTGATCCAGGTCGGAAGATTTCGTCTTGATTTCTTTTACGAAAATAGTGGAGGAATGAAAACAAATACGTTATTGGTAACATGGGCTTGCCGCACGGACCCTTGTAGGCCTTCGGTAGGTCAAAGGAACCATTGTACCCCTCAGGCCTTCGGGGTACAATGGTTCCTTTGACCTCCCTCAGGCCTACAAGGGTCCGTGTACCAAACCACTGCTACCAATAGCTTATAATGTATAATGCTGTCCTATCCGTCAGACGTAGCGAGGCGTCAGACTTCAACAGAGTGCGGCCCTACCGAGTTCCGATGCAAGAACAACCGATGTATACAGCTAGAGTGGACTTGCGATACCGACAATGATTGCGGAGATGGCAGCGACGAATTGGACTGTCGTGAGTTTCACATTAACCCCTTCACTGCCAAGAAAAGGTGAACCCGACCCACTGAATACAAGAGACGTAGATGCGGGGGCTCATGAGGATCTATGCCTCTTGATGACACCTCTTCGTCACCATAACCTCTGGAGCTCTTTTGCTTTGAACGAACAGATTATTAAGAAAGGAAACAGTGTGAGACCAATGGCGGGGAAAGGGTTAACATGTGCACTGGTCTGTGAGTTTGCCCTAACGGCTTGAAGCCATAAGTCCAAAGTCACAGACCTGTACACATTTACTGGTAGCAAGGGTGTCTTATTAATTGCTTGGTTGGTTACTGACTTGGGTGGGTGGGTGTGTTGGTCGTTGATTTGTTTGTGAAGATAGAAGTGACGAGGACTTTTGATCAAATGTACGTGTGTGTTAGTCTGTGATTTTGGATCTTTCGGCAGGAAACCACGGCCAGAATCATACATCAGCACGCATTTGGGATGTATATGATCGTCTTCTTCTTTACCTGCGTATTTTTCTGTGGGCTGTCGATTGGGTGCCTAACATGATACTGCTAGGATTGGGGCAGGGGATCTAACTGTATGTCCAGCACTGAGTAATTCTCCTTGGTATGAATACGCATTTGTTAGTTGCGAGCTGCTTATGGTTATAGCCGGCTGTCGGTAGCGCTTTTTGTCGAGGTGATTCCTGCAGGAATCACCTCGACAAAAAAGCGCTACCGACAGCCGAAGGGTTCACTCGGCCCAAGTTGGAGAGGCTCATATAATGTGGACCTTTTTTTAAATCTTAGCCACTGACTGCTCGGGCCCCCACCAGTTTCATTGCAACAACACTCGCTGTATCCCTGTCGAGTACCACTGTGACGGCGACAACGACTGTCGGGATGGCACTGACGAGGCTGACTGTGGTATGTTACTGATCATCGTTATCTTATCCTCCATTGTCATCATCACAGTCGTCGCAAGTCTCCCCGTCATCGGCTTGGTCGCCACGCTTATCCCCATATCGTTTGAGGGACTACTTCACAGATAGATCAGCTCGGGGAGTGTGCCACAAGCATACTCGTATTCAAATGAGATGCTAAGCATCTCATTTGAATACAAGTGTACTTGTGGCGTACTGCCCGAGAGAGTACTTTCGCAAACGGCCGGTATGGGCCATCATCGACGTCGTCATCATCATTTTCATCCTCATTTTGGCTTTCCACCAGCTTAAATTAACGGGCGAATGGATGGATGGATGGATGCACAGACGGACGGATGGATGGATGCACGGACGGACGGATGCATAGATGCATGTACGGACGGATGGGTGGATGAATGGACAGGCGGATGGATGGACAGGCGGATGGACAGACGGACGGATGGATGGATGGATCTTCAGAAACAGAAAGACTAACATTCTGCCAGACGGACAGACTAGTGGATGGATTTACTTAATACTATTAGTGATTTACTTTCTGACTGACTGATGATCGACCGCTGAGTGAGTGAGTGAGTGAGTGAGTGAGGGAGGGAGGGAGGGAGTGCTTGTCTCAATAATGTGGTTTCGTTTGCTACGAACGACTCCTAACATCGAACGAGAGTGAAATCGCGGTTGAATATCCAGCTTGTACCATAAGCATTGACAACACTCCAAACATCTCCAAGAGGCATAGATCCTCATGAGCCCGGAGGGCTCATGAGGATCTGTGCCTCTTGGAAATGTTTGGAGTGTTGTCTTTGCTTGTGGCACAGGCTGGTTTTCCGCCGTAACTTCGCTAGGAGTCGTTCTTTGCAAACGAAACCTCATTATTGACTGATTCGTACTGTCTACCAATGACGCATCATTTCAGCCACTGCGCAGTGCGGCATAGCGGAGATCAAGTGCAGTAACAACATCTGTATCGAGGTAGCATATATGTGCGACGGAGACAATGACTGCGGGAACGGCTGGGACGAGGTGCGGGCTAACTGCGACAACATCTGATCATACTCCAAAATACATTTTGTACAATATCATAATAAAATCTTCTCTACGTCAATCTACTCTAGTCTACGCTCTAATCACGAAAATCAGACTAAAAGTGTTACTGCCAGCCAAGCATGTAAAACTGTACCAACAATATAATTAAAAAATATATAAAATAAGAAAAACCAGCACGACACCGGCTTCGGAAATAAACACAGACAAAGCAGTATAGTACTGTTTTGTCGTTGTTTATCGTACGTGCTCCTGTCTGCGTTGGTTATTACTCTGCTCTGATCTCGTTTGCACAGCAATAACAGTAACGGCTCTCTCTCTCTCTCTCTCTCTCTCTCTCTCTCTCTCTCTCTCTGGTCGTATAGCACGTGCGCAAACACACACACACACACACACACACACACACACACACACACACACACACACACACACACACACACACACACACACACACACACACACACACACACACGGGCAAAATCGATTTGGAGGCAGAGGCGGATCAGTTATCTCGAGCGGGAGGGGGTGGGTGAGGGGTTCCAACTTTTTGTTTGGGACCTTCAACCTGACACAAAAGGTCTCTCCGACGTCACACCTTTTTTCCAGTGTCAAAACTCACAAATTTATCAAACGGGGAGAAGAGGGAGGGGTTTCCAAACTCCCCAAAAGGAACTTCGTTATAGCACTTTAAACAATTTCGCAGGGGAGGGGTACCCGACTCCCCCCCCCCCCCTTTCCAGATTCGCCCTTGGAAGGTCTTGAGTATAAATTTAAATCTACTAATAATGGAAGAAAATGTAAAATGATATATTTAGCTAATGCAGGGCACCCTCCTCAGCATCTGATTTGAATTAGACATTAAACGAGTTTAAGATACAAAAATAAATGTATTTTTTTATGTAAATCGGGGTCAAGTTCAAAATGTAGGTTCGGAATATACAGTTAAACACACTAAGGTTAAAACAGATAAACGTGAAAATTTTGGGGTCGGTTAGGACATCTTTCCAAAATCCGTTTCTTGGAGTTTTGCTTCAGGAACTGCAATAATATTTGAAGGTCCGATGTCGGACCTCCCCAGTAAGCAAAGGTCCTCGGGTCCACGACGGCTGCAGTGGGTCCGCGCACGGCTGTGCGCGGACCCAATGCGGCCGTCGTGGGCCCGAAGACATTTTGCTGCTGGGGTCAGTCAAGTTCACGGAACTTCTATTTCAAATCAGTCCTGCAGATGTTCCAGTTCCCGAACCTGTATGTCGGTTGAAAACACACACACACACACACACACACACACACACACACACACACACACACACACACACACACACACACACACACACACACACACACACACACGCACGCACGCACACATACACACACACCCAAACACACACACACACACACACACACACACACACACACACACACACACACACACACACACAGTCACCATGAACTCAGTCAAAACAATGGTGATTCATTTAAAGACTGTACTTCATGTTACAAACCTCGATCAACAGTCCACGTCAGTCGTTAACCTAAGTAGCTTCAATACACAACAACACGAGATGGTAAGGCCGTAATAGTTCAAGGGTGGTGCCACCTCCTTTGAATTAGCGTATCGTGGTAGCTCTGTCTCCGAAACTGACATAAGTCTTCACAGGACAGCACCGAAATTTGAAATGCATTTGACCAAAACAAAATCATGGGAAATCATAAAAGTGAACAAAATTACTTCATGAACACAGATGTAAAAAAGGACGCCAAAAGACACAGATCCCTACAAACTGTGTGGACAATTCGGGACCCGTCACAGTGCGCAAATGCCATCGGGCCGACATCAGTTTTGCGCATTAGGGTGTCTCTTGCAGGTGGTCCTCGTTTGCTTTCTAACCAGTGGCACACCTAGTTTAGAAACCAACAAAGCAGACTGGACAATACACGGAGATGTTTTGTCGTTCGCGGACTGGCGTTTTAAACGTTCCTTTGAACTGATTATAAGGCAGCCTTGACACTGGTTACATCCATCGATCCGACCCGCATCAAGTAGAGCAGTGGAAAGGGATCAGTTACCCCCCCCCCCCCCCTCCCCCCTTTTTTTTTCGAACTATCTGTTTGGGACCTTCAACCTGACACAAAAGGTTCCCCGAGGCCAGCGGGAGGAGGAGGTTTGTTTTTTTTTTCGAAATCCAAACAAAAAGGGGACTTTTGGGCATGTGGGGACGGGGGTGGGGGGGGGGAGGGGAGGGGGAGTTGATCCCTGGAACTCACCCCAGATCCGTCCCTTTACAGGTAACCAGTGTGGGCGGCGTTGTCAGTAGCTGTCTTTCCGTCAAGAAACATTTAAGTTCTCACTAGACCTAGACAGGTACCAAGAAGTGTGAATCTTGAAGTGGTGATCAACAATTCTGACAGCCACGAGGAAGACAAGCAGTTAGAATTTTTGTTTAACCCATTCGCTGCCAGAGATCGCGAACTGCGCGTCTGAAACCACTGCACACTGACCGACAATCCTCATGAAGAGCGCAGATTTAAATGAGACCAAACATTGACATTAAACCAAGAGACATAAATCTTCATGAGCCCACGCTACTGCAGGGCTCATGAGGGTTTGTGTCTTGCAGCTGTTCGCCTTACTCTGGCAGTGAAGTGGTTAATTACAGCTGCACCAGCGAGTATCGTTACAGATTAATTAAAAAGTCCCGAGGACTAACGCTTTCCAACGCTCTTCTAAAAGTGGTTGCAACAGACGATGTTGTCCCAGGGGCGGATCAGTTATCTCGAGGGGGCCGGGGGGGAGGTGGGGGAGAGAGTTCCAACCTTTTGTTTGGGACCCTCAATCTGACACAAACAACAGGGGTGGTGGGGGTAGAGAGTGTGTGTATGGAAACTCGACAAAAAATCAAATAGGAATGTGTGTGTTTGTGGGGGGGGGGGGGGGGGGGTGTCCCAACACCTCCAAAAGGAACTTTTTTTTTCAATAACTTTTAAAACAATGTTGGGTCTGGAGGGTGGGGGGGTTCCGGAACCCTTAGGATCCACCCCCCTCTCCCCAGCAGATCCGCCCCTGTGACCGATGATGGTATTTTGTATAAGTTTCTCGTATGACACCGTTAGAGCTGTGCGAATATTACTCTTTCAAGAACCGTTGTAAAAAATGCAAGTTCAAGAAGAAAAACTGAATTGTAATTACGGCGTAGGCGCTATAAAAAAAGTTCTTCTGCAATGTTTTTCGCCTTCGACGGTAACCAAAAAAAAAAAAAATGTGTATGTGTGTGTGTGTGTGTGGGGGGGGGGGGGGGGGGAGCGACATTTCTAAGTGGGACAGCTCTTGCACCACTAAAACAAAGCTTTGATGATCCGTGCCCTTTAACTCCTCAGACGCAGAGTGTTTCTGATTAGGTTTCATTTATTCACTCCAACGCCAAAGAACCCCAGACGTCAAATGGGACATGGACACAAAGCGGTTTCAGCAAGAGGCATAGATCCTCATGAGCCCCCGCGACAGCGGGGGCTCATGAGGATCTATGCCTCTTGCATCTGCATTGTGCTCACTTTTTCTCTTCAGCGAAGGGCTTAACGCACTGTTCACGTGCCCCCGCAGCTAAATCCGCAAAAGCCGGAACAGAATTTCAGCCCCAGATGCTGGTCAAGGCAAATGGGAGTGACGCTGTCGTTCAACATGGCGCATTCTGCGCGCGGCATCAAGTTGAAGTCAGGGCAAGAGGTGGTGGTGCCTAGAGTGGTGAGGGTTGCGGTAGTGGTGGTCAACGCGGTCGGAGCCGCAGTTGTTGTCGTCGTAGTGGTGGTGGTGGCGGAGGTGGTAGTGGTAGTGGTCGATAAAGCAATCGTAGTTGTATCTGTGGAAAGAAATGACCAATCAGTGTTACGTGATAGTGGTCGTAGCAGCGTGCAATCACACCAGACACACTCACGTAGGGTTCTTGTAGAAGAAAAAAAAACTCACTCAGTTGCAACTCGTCACACGTGCCACAAGGTTGTAGACCACACTGGCGTAACAGTTCCAACAGTTCTTTATTCGCGCGATGCACTCTCAGCAATGCATCCACACTTTAATGCACTATCTCTCACAAATGCATCCTCATTTTGATACACTGTCTCGTACAATGCATGCATATACTTTTTAACACTCTCTTTTATACTATCACAAATTTCCAGAACAATCCCGCAAATTACACAACTCGACCAATCAGAAAAGAAAACATAACCAAAATCATTACTATTCATTAAAAAGAACACTCTAGATTTTTCTATAATCTTCCACTAAAATCTAGGTGCATTACGTACACGTCATAAAATGTAACCAACATGTGTACTACAAAACTTCGACGTCATGTTTGAGGTCACTAGAACAATCGCGCCTTTTCAGAACCTTCCAGCTTAATCTAGGTCGGACTTTGCTACAAGTTAGCGAAATGTGGAATATTCTAGCCACACACACACACACACACAAATCGATCGCAATTCTCAATGAAAAATGAAACGAATCATACTAAAAAGGTACGTGATTTACATCTAAAATAACTCATCTGAACATCGGGTCTTTTCCTAAGATCAACACACAAATGCCCTAAAAAGTATAACGCAGCCACAAACGTAACAATCAGAATCGATATCATGTTCGGAGAAATGGACAAAATGTCATGCGGACACTGAACAATGCCGCGAGGACCTGTCGCTGATTTTTTAAAAAATATTATTATTTGCTTCTTTTCGTATGAAGTCTATATTACAGATTAGGAGAGAAATCAACCATTTTATTTCAAGGTTGTGCCTCAGGCGCCAAGCTAAGTATGGCACCACGCTTGAACCATCATAGTCCAATTTATTTCAAGCAATGTTGTATCAGGATGTAAAGGGTTAACTCAATCGTGGCGATCCGCATCCGGATACGCGGCTCGCCCTGAAAGTGTAAACTGTTAGCAGTTATTAGCGTTGAGTTGGTAAACTCACCCCGTCGTGGGTGTAAATGTACACAGGGCATAATGTACACAGGGGTTTTGCACACTGTCCATTCTTTTTTAATGTAATGCACACAGACCAAAAGGTAACGTGTATAAATGTTCCTGATATGCCGGATCTTGGAGAAATCGCCACACGACTTCAGTGAAGCATTCAAGGCCTAATTATATACTGACAAGCAAAAGTAATGAGACATTTTTGCAATCGTGGGAAACATTTTAGTGTTTCCAATGATCCGCGCCAAAAATGTCGCTTTTTGTGCTCTTCAGTATACAAAACATGCCGTTTTACTGTAGTATCAAAATGTTTGTCTCTTTTGAATATTGTCTTTGGTATAAGGTCCAAAATCACAGAATAGCACACATCACAAATGACCGCGTTTGTTGTTATTCTGCTGCTGCCGTTGTTGCTGCTGTTGTTGAAAATTGTACCTATCACTCACCGCAGTTCTTTTCGTCACTACCGTCCGCGCAGTCTGCCATCCGGTCACAGTTCCAGCGCGGGTCTATACAGCGGGAACCGTCACTGCACAGTACTTGGGAGCTCCCGCACGCATGAACAGCTGTCGTGACCACACACAGACACAGACACACACACACACACACACACACACACACACACACACACACACACACACACACACACACACACACATGTACAAAATACGTACGCACGCGACGCATGCACACACGTGCTCACATACGCGCGCGCGCACACACACACACACACACACACACACACACACACACACACACACACACACACACACACACACAGAGGGTGTATGGTCACACCCTGGACTTTAAACCTACTCGTGTGAAGGATGCCACTGCTGACAAGATAAGTAGAGAATTGTGTCCTTGTTTGTTTGTGTATTTTGAAGAAGAAAAAAAGGTGTTTACCTGAAATATTAATAAATTTTGTTGTAACCGTCACTTCTGAGCGTGTTTCTGTCTCCGCTGGGTTCTTCTCGCCTATCCCAGTGAGTGAAGGACCCCCGGGCCGACTTCGGCCGGTGTGGGCCCGCGCACAGCCGTGCGCGGTCCCACTGCGGCCGAGTTCGGCCCGAGTGTCTTTGCTTACCGGGTGTACCGGTTTTTTTTTTTTTGTCTTCTGAAGCATGTTTGATTTTATTGGTTGTTGGTTATTACTAAGCAACAGACAGAAACGAAAAGAATCACTCACCATGGGCAACAGTAGTCTTAGTCGTAGTTTTAGTGGTTGATGCGGTTGTGGAGCCTAAGAACAAAAAAAAAAAAAAATAAAAATAAAGATGGGACTTTCTTTTTCATTTCAAACCAACCTCCAGAAGGACAAAGTATGTGTGAGTTCGTGTGTGTGTGTGTGTTCCGCGCCTGTGTGTGTGTGTGTGTGTGTGTGTATGTGTGTGTGTGTGTGTGTATGTTCGCCTGTGTATGTTCGCCTGTGTGTTAGTGTGTGCTGAAGTGTAAACTATGTCCTCTTTATCGCAATACGTGATGTGTGTGTGTGTGTGTGTGTGTGTGTGTGTGTGTGTGCATGAGTTTGTGTGTGTGTGTTTGTGAGTGTGTGTGTGTGCGTGTGTAAGTGTGTGTGTGTGTGTGTGTGTGTGCGTGCGTGTGTGTGTGTGTGTGTGTGTGTGTGTGTGTGTGTGTGTGTGTGTGTGTGTGTGTGTGTGTTGTGCCTCAACTCTCCCCTTGCACCCTTAGTTAGTTATAGTCACAACAACGGCAGGTGTGAAAACTGGCGTTGTCACTAACCGTGTTAATACCTATAACACAGGCATATGATATATGACTAAAGAGGAGAACATCTCTGACATCGATCTTTGGCAGAGTTCTATGTGAACCCTAGGGCTGATATGAATACATGCAATTTTTATTTTCAAACCTGTTCCCCAATGCTAAAACACCCTGGTTGTCTCCCTCGATTCGCTACCGCTACAGCGATAGCGACTCGAGGCAGACAACCAGTGTTTTAGAGGCGGTGAATCGAGGGAGACTACCAGTGATGTAAAGGTGGCTTATCGAGCGGCACCAGCAGTACGATGCCAATTTTAACACTGACCGCAGTTCCTTTCGTCGCTGCCGTCGGCACAGTCTGCATCTTTGTCACACACCCACCTCTGGTTAATACATTTGGAACCGTCACTACACGGTAGCTGGCCATGAGGACAAACGAGGGCATGCGCAGCTGCAAGACACGCCGCATAAATGTATAAGTGATGTTTTGATTGCGACGAACGACTCCCGACAAGGAACGAGACTGAAGTCATGACAAATAACCAGGCTCTACCAAAAAGCATACACAACACTCCAAACATCTGGAGGTGTTTGGAGAGTTGTTTCGCGTGTCAAGTAATGCAAGCTAGTTATCCGCCGTGATTTGTTGAGAGTCGTTCGTTTCAAATGAAACCTCACTAACATGTATTACTGAACCTTTTGCATGCAGCTACTAGTACCGGGTAGCTGCATGCACAAGGGTGTTAGTATATCATTACAAAATAAATCAGCCGTGTCAGTGTAGGGCCTAGGTGGTGTTTGTTTGTTTGATTGTTTGTTTGTGTGTAACAACTTCTTTTCAAACATGGTCAAATGTTTGCGCCATCTGACCTACCTAAGAGTGTTTTTTTAAAAGTAATTTTGCCATTTTCGTTGAAGAGAGAGGGGGGGAGGGGGGGGAAGGTGGCGATATTTACAGAGCGTTCGCCTTGACCCGGCAGGTAAAGGGTTAAACACACACGCATACACACACATTCTCTCTCTCTCTCTCTCTCTCTCTCTCTCTCACACACACACACACACACACACACACACACACACACACACACACACACACACACACACACACGCACGCATGCACGCACGCACGCACGCACACACACACACACACACACACACACACACACACACACACACACACACACACACATCTTTCACTGACTCGATCGGCACTTGACACTGGTGACCTCCATCGATCCGCTTTGCGTCATGCGTACCGGATCGATAGAGGTCACCCGTGTGAGCGGCATTATCCGCGGAGTCATTCCGTCAAGAAGGAATGAAAACGTCTGCGCAATCATCTGAAGTAAAAACGTTTTACCTGTGGTTGTGACTCGTGCAGTCGTAGAGAAACCTGAAAAAGAATATTTAGATAACGATCTCTCTCTCTCTCTCTCTCTCTCTCTCTCTCTCTCTCTCTCTCTCTCTCTCTCTCTCTCTCTCTCTCTCTCTCTCTCTCTCTCTCTCTCTCTCTTTGAATTTTTAAAAATTTAGATAACAAAGAACGATACGTTGCCTTGCGTTATAGGCTAGGCGGGCGTGCATAATGTGCGCGAAAATCCAGCACGCCATTCGAATGATAAACAAGATGAGGATATCATCTCAAAGTCTAGCGTATTGTTTGGAGCTCACGTGCGTATTTCTTTTAGGAATATTCTTGCCGTGGGGTGGTGTCCACGTTTTCTCGGCACAGAACGGGTTAGTGAGCGATCGAAGGCGAGGTTTCTTGGGACCTTCGTCTCATTGCTGTGGGTCGCCGCAACCTACAACATTCCGTCGACGTAATTCTTGGTAACTGGTTCACGTGCGATAGCCAAACGTGAGTCTGTGTATTGGGCCGCCGTCATCTGTCCGTCGTCTGTGGTAAACGTTAACATTAGCATTTTCGCGGATACTATTCACAATTTGTGGGCAGTGGGCAGATGTTCACATCTGCACGGGACATAGACGACCCCGCCCTCCACGAGTCCCCTGCTGCCTTGCAGGCTTGGCCGCTTGGCTGCGGAAAGGCTAAGGGAGGAAACCCCTGACATCAAAGCCCCCGTGTCTCCGGGGAAGGCTTTTGAGCCAGAGACTAAGACAAGGACAGTCTGATATAAAACCTACGACCCGAGGACCTCGATGCCACCGTCCCAGCTTGCTAGGCCATGGCAAACGAACCAAGGGTTTAAAGGGTGGGGCCAGTACTGCGCACACTGCACTCCACCAAAAAGCTCCACCGCGCAGGCTTTAGGAAACGCCCACGGACTATGACACTGAACTTTCCAAGTCCTGTAGCGATGGGCAAGGGGCAAAACGGCAGGTGAAAGATGTCACTGGAAGCCGCAGTCTCAAACCTGCATGCAGGCGGTTCAGGATATTGGTCGCCTGATGTTGACATGGGGATGACAACGTCACTCGGCACACCCTGAACGACCAAGCAGCCTTCTCTAGGGACAGCACTGCTTGCTCCACACGGAGAGGGGCCTAGAAAAGGTGGCCTAACCAAAGCTCATCCCCTCGTAACCCAGTTGGCTAGCCGCGGTCAACGGGCATCTTCTCATGCGGTCAGAAAACAAGAAAAAACAATGGATCCACTCTCATGACGACCACGACCGGACTCAACGTAGCATGCTGGAACATCCGAACCATGCTCGACATAGCAGACAGCGGACGCCCTGAACGTCGCTCCGCCCTCATTGCCCATGAATTGCGGAGGTTAAACATCGACATCGCCGCGCTCAGCGAAGTACGCCTCCCGGAGGAAGGCAGCCTCCAAGAACTTGGCGCTGGCTACACCCTCTACTGGTCAGGCAGGCCTGCATCAGAAAGACGGCTCTCAGGCGTGGGCTTCATGGTGAAGACCCACATTGCGACTAAGTTGGAAAACCTACCAACGGGTCACTCCGACCGCATCATGTCCATGCGCCTCCCACTGAGACACCAGCAATACGTCACCCTTCTCAGTGTGTACTCCCCAACCCTCCTGGCAGAGCCTGCAGAAAAAGACAAGTTCTACTCTGACCTGCGCAGCCTCCTGCAGAGCACCCCTGCAGACGACAAAGTCATCATCCTTGGCGACTTCAACGCCAGAGTGGGCCAAGACTCTGAAGCCTGGAAAGGAGTCCTCGGCAAGCATGGCGTTGGGAACTGCAATGACAATGGTCGCTTACTGTTGGAGCTCTGTGCAGAGCAGCAACTTGTCATCACCAACACTACTTTCCAGCAAAAGGACAGTCGAAAGACCACCTGGATGCATCCTCGCTCCAAGCACTGGCACCTTATCGACTATGTCCTAGTGCGTCAGAGGGACCGCAGTGACGTCCTCCTCACCAGAGTGATGCCCAGCGCAGAGTGCCACACTGACCACCGCCTTGTTCGCTGCAAACTCAGGCTCCGCCTCAAGCTGAAACCCAAGAAAGGGGGCCCCCCCAAGAAAAAGCTTGATGTTGCCAGCCTTCAGCGTGACGACAAGAAAGCTGCCCTTCAGGCCGATTTACAGCGCATGCTCAAAGACACAGTTGATCCAGCAGACTCCTCCCCTGAAACACTCTGGGAACAACTGAAAACTGCTATTGTAAAATCTTCTGTGGAAGTCTTGGGCTTTGCTAGAAAGAGGAACAAAGACTGGTTTGACGAAAACGACGTAGAGATCCAGGAACTTCTAGCAAAAAAAAGAGCCGCCCACCAGGCCCACCTAGCCCAGCCTTCCTGCCCTGTGAAGAAGTCTGCCTTCCGCCTCATCTGCAGCAGTCTCCAGCTCAAGCTTAGAGAGCTCCAGAACGAGTGGTGGTCCAGACTCGCACAGAGGACCCAGCTCTGCGCTGACAACGGTGACTACAGGGGCTTCTACGAAGCACTGAAAGCAGTGTATGGCCCTAGGCACCTGGTACAAAGTCCCCTGCGAAGCGCTGATGGACAGGCACTCCTCACAGATAATACCTCCATCTTGAACCGCTGGTCGGAATACTTTCAGGACCTCTTCGGCGCTGAGCGCACTGTTCAAGAAACAGTCATCCTCCAAATCCCACACCTTCCACTAAAGGTTGAATTGGACGAACCGCCCACCGCCGAAGAGACCCTCACAGCCATCCACCAGCTCAAGAGTGGCAAAGCAGCAGGCATTGACGGAATCCCGCCAGAGATCTGGAAACATGGAGGCCCAGCACTGCACAACAAGCTCCACGACCTCTTTCTCTGCTGCTGGGAAAAAGGAACACTACCAAAGGATCTCCGTGATGCAGTCATCATCACCCTGTACAAGAACAAAGGAGAGAAGTCTGCCTGCTCTAATTATCGTGGAATTACCCTGCTGTCCATTGCCGGGAAAATTCTCGCAAGGTTGCTCCTGAATCGGCTGGTACCTGCCATCGCTGAAGACCACCTCCCAGAGGGCCAGTGTGGCTTCAGAGCCAACAGGAGTACCACCGACATGGTCTTTGTGCTGAGACAGCTTCAGGAGAAGTGCCGCGAGCAGAACAAAGGGCTGTACGTAACGTTTGTCGACCTAACAAAAGCGTTTGACACTGTGAGCAGGCAAGGTATGTGGCAGATCCTGGAGCGACTAGGCTGTCCCCCAAAGTTCCTCAACATGATCGTCCAGCTCCACGAGGACCAGCAAGGCCAGGTCAGACTAAACAGTGACCTCTCAGAACCATTCCCCATTCGCAACGGCGTGAAGCAAGGCTGCGTGCTGGCACCGACCCTCTTCACCATCTTCTTCAGCATGATGTTGAAGCAGGCCACAGTGGACCTCGACGATGACGACGCAGTGTACATCAGGTATCGTCTCGATGGCAGCCTGTTCAACCTCAGACGACTGCAGGCCCACACGAAAACCCTAGACCAACTGATTCGTGAGCTGCTCTTTGCTGATGACGCTGCCCTCGTTGCACACACAGAGAGAGCCTTGCAGCGCATTACGTCCTGCTTCGCAGATGCCGCCCAGCTCTTTGGACTTGAGGTCAGTCTGAAAAAGACAGAGGTCCTTCATCAGCCGGCACCCAAGGAAGAGCATCGCCCTCCCCACATCACCATCGGCGAGTCCGAACTGAAGTCTGTACACCAGTTTACCTACCTTGGCTGCATCATCACGTCAGACGCCAAGCTGGACAAGGAGCTGGACAACAGGCTGGCAAAAGCGAACAGTGCTTTCGGGCGACTATTCAAGCGGGTGTGGCACAATCAACAGCTGAAAAAAGGCACCAAGATCAGCGTGTACAGAGCTGTCGTCCTCACCACCCTGCTGTACGGTTCCGAGTCCTGGGCCCTCTACCGCAGCCAACTACGACTCCTCGAACGCTTTCACCAGCGCTGCCTGCGTACCATCCTCAGCATTCACTGGAGTGACTATGTCACCAACGTCGAGGTCCTTGAACAGGCGGAAACTGTGAGCATCGAGGCTTTGCTGCTGCGGACACAGCTTCGCTGGGCGGGGCACGTCTCCAGGATGGAGGATCATCGCCTACCCAAGATCACTCTGTTCGGCGAGCTCGCCACTGGACACCGAGACAGAGGGGCACCAAAGAAGAGATACAAAGACGGTCTCAAGAAGTCACTTAGTGCCTGCCAAATCGACCACCGCCAGTGGTCTTCGCTTGCTGCGGACCGTGACACCTGGCGCTCCACCATTCACAAGGCAGCCGTCTCCTTTGAGGACTCTCGCAGAGCTAACCTTAAGGACAAGCGGCTCAGAAGAAAAAACAGAGCTGTCGTAACTCAGAACCCTGAACAGACCTTCCCCTGCAGCCACTGCGGTCGTACCTGCCTGTCCCGGATTGGCCTCCGCAGCCACGAAAATGCCTGCAGACGACGTGGGCAAGCCCTATAGAATCTTCGTTCGCGAAGTCAAGCCAAGAGAGAAGATTCAGAGTTGTTCATATTTTTTAGCTGATCCTTTTGATCCATTTCCTTCCTCTCTAAGCCAACCTATGATCAACACACACGCTGGCGAACACAAATAAAGACGGACACACAGCGCTTCCCGCCATTCTGTGGGCTGGAGTAGCGACAGGAATTCCGAGGAAGAAGAATAGCACGAGCAGCAAATTGACGTCACTATAAGACGTCATGGCATCGCTGGTCTCACGACGCCGTGTACACTGTAACGAATTTGATATTTCACGTCACTCATCCGAAAGGCAGAGCTGTTTTGTTCCTCACAGCCTCTCACAGCGCTGACTGTTTGATGGGAGTAAATAGTAGTTTCAAACTTGCAAAAACGAATTGATTATTATTGAAAAAGTTGAAGAGGTACAACGCTGGGTTACGAACTCATTCAGTATCTCCCTTTCATCCCCCACCCCAATCCCTCCCCCCAGCCTGATCCGCACGGCAATGGCACACACAAACACAAACGGCAGAATGGCACACACAAAAACAGACGGCAGACGCGGTGCTTTCTACCGGTTATACGTTCTGTGGGCTGGCGTAGCCACAGCCATTTTGAAGAATAAGGTGGAATGGCCCACGCCCACAAAGCCTCTTCTGTATGAACTTGCATGTATATTCCACCTTTTCCACAATAGTTTCGCAAATATCATACAAAAATAAATGAAGGAGAACATCGCGCCAGCTCATACACATGTAAAACACTGAAGTGCTGGTGATTTGCGTCAATTACTGAATTAGGAACATTGTATAAAACGCTTACGCGTTTGGTGTTTTTACATCACCGTCACTGTTTGATTCTTATGAAATCAAGGAGATTTTGACATTTTCAGTTTTCGCATTGAACTTTTTTTTTCAAAAAGGTTGAAGAGGTACAAAGCTGGCTAACGAACTCATCCAATGTTTTTCTACAAACTAGCCATATCCAAAATTGCAAGTGCATATAAGCAAAATTGCGGACTCTAATCTGGGTCAACCGACTTTCTATAAACGGTCTTTTATGTCTTCAATGAGGCATCCAATTACAATATGCTCGAAGGCTCTCTTAGCCACCCACTGAATAAAGTATTTTGCCAACCGTTTCAAGTTTGCGCGTACAGTAATGTCGGAGATTCTCGTGTTTACGTACATACGCACACACACACACATACGCACATGCGGCGCTTCGCGCCAAATCGACGTTAAACAGCAAGGTTAGAGTGGCTAGACATGACGTCAGTTTTATCTTATTACTTCTTTGCCAGACCATGTGCCCTGCCCGCCTGTTACGTCCTATGCATTCTACGGAACGCGCTCCGACCAGCCCCGTCCTACAGTCCACCGTATTTTCAATACGTTAGACAACAAGGTGAGGATTTCATCCCAAAGTCTGCCGTATTTTTTGGAGCTCACGTGCGTTTTTTTTTTTTTAGGAACATTCAGAGTTGTTCATATTTTTTAGCTTATGATTCTGATCCATTTCCCTCCTTTCTAAGCTACCCTATGATCAGCACACACCGCCGCCGGCGCACACAAATAAAGACGGACACACAGCGCTTCCCGCCATTAGTACGCTCTGTGGGCTGGAATAGCGACAGGAATTTTGAAGAAGAAGAATGGCACGAGCAGCAAAATGACGTCACTATAAGCTTCACGGCTTGGTATCGCTGGTCTCACGACGCCTTGTACACTGTGACGAGTTTGATATTTCACGTCATTCATCCGAAAGGCACGCTCTTCCAGAGCTGACTGTTTTGTTCCACACAACCTCACAGTCCAGCGCTGACTGTTTGATGTTAGTAAATAGAGGCTCCAAAACTTGCAAGTAATGAATTAATTATTATTGAAAAAGTTGAAGAGGTACAAACTGGATTACGAACTCATTCAGTATCTCCCTCTCATCCCCCACCCCACTCCACCCCTCCCCCCCCCCCCCCGCCCCCTCCGCCTGATCCGCACGGCAATGGCACACACAAACACAAACGGCAGAGTGGCACACACAAACACAGACGGCAGACACACAGCGCTTCCTACCGTTTATACGTTTTGTGGGCCGGCGTAGCTTCAGCCATTTTGAAGAATAAGGTGGAATGGCCCACGCCCTCAAAGCCTCTTCTGTATGAGCTTGCATGTATATTCCATCTTTTCCACAATACGTTCGCAAATATCATACAAATATAAATGAAGGAGAACATCGCGCCAGCTCATACACATGTAAAACACTGAAGTGATGGTGATTTGCGCCAATTAGGAACATTGTATAAAACGCTTACGCGTTCGGTGCTTTTACGTCGCCATCACTGTCTGATTCGTCTGATGATTGAACTTGTATTTTCGTAAAGTTTACTTACTTACTTACGCCTGTCACCCCTCCCCGGGTATAGGCCGTCGACGAGCCCTCCAGCGACTCCTGTCCTGTGCTTCTTACATTTCACTCCAGGTGGTTCCCAGTCTCTTGATGTCTGCTTGGAGGTCTCGACGCCAGGTGTTTCTCGGCCTGCCTCTTTTCGTCGTTCCCTGGGGGTTCCATGACAATGCCTGCCTAGTGATACTGGAAACTGGCTTTCTCAGACTGTGACCAATCCATCCCCATCTTCTTCGCCCAATTTCATTCTCTGCTGTTTTCTGCTCTGTTCTCTCCCAGAGTCTGACATTGCTGATTTTCTCTGGCCAATGGATTTTCAAAATTCTTCTAAGGCAACTGGGGAGCTGGGTGGCTCGGTGGTAAAAGCGTTTGCCTCCAGACCAAAAGGTCCCGGGTTCGAATCCAGCTTGGGTCAAAATTTGCTCAGACCCTTTTTCGTTGTCCCCGTCTTTGAAATCACCCTCGTGGTGGACAAAAGACGTTAAGCCCTAAACATTTAACATTTTTCTAAGGTAACTGTTTATGAAGATCTGTACTCTGTTGACTGTGGTTTTTGTCAATCTCCAAGTCTCTGCTCCATATAGGAGAACTGCTTTTACGTTGGAGTTGAAAATCCGGACTTTGGTGTGTTGTGACAGCTCTCTGGAACTCCACACTTTTTTTCAACTGGAGAAAGGCTGCTCTTGCTTTACCGATTCGCGCTCTGACATCTGCATCAGTGCCGCCTTTTTTGTCTATGATGCTCCCGAGATAGGTGAAGGACTCCACCTCCTCCAACGGGGTGCCAGCAAGCAAGACTGGTTCTTCCCCGGTTGCGTTCAGCCTCATTGTCTTTGTTTTCTGTTTGTGGATGGTGTGGCCCACTTGGGACGAGATGTCAGCAAGCCTTGTGGTCTTGTCCTGCATTTGTTGATGAGTGTGGGACAGTAAAGCCAAGTCGTGACCCAGTCTATGGCCAGTAGGAAGAGGAACGGAGGCAGCAAACACCCTTGTCTGACACCGGTTCTGACCTGGAGCTCCCTGGTGAACTGCCCTTCGTGGATCACGCGACATGTCATGCCATCGTAGCTGCTCTTGATCAGGCGGACGAGCTTTGTGGGTACACCGTAGCGTCGTAGGAGTTTCCACAGAGTCTCTCGGTCCACGCTGTCAAATGCTTTCTCGTAATCCACAAAGTTGACTTACAGCGGGGAGCTCCACTCCAGAGACTGTTCCAAGATGATGCGGAGAGTGGTGATCTGGTCTGTACGTGATCGGTTTTTCCTTAATCCTGCTTGCTGGTCTCTCAGCTGGGGGTCAGCGGAGCTCTTCATTCTCTCCAGGATGATCCTGTTGAAGACCTTTCCTGGTACTGACAGCAAGGTGATTCCTCTGTAGTTGGGACACTTGCTGAGGTCGCCTTTCTTGGGAAGCTTGATTAGGTACCCCTCCTTCCAGTCAGCAGGCATCACTTCCTCTTCCCAGATCTTTCCCAAACAGTGAGTACAGCATCTCTACTGTTGTCTCTAGGTCTGCTTTCAGAGACTCCGCTGGGATGCCATCTGGCCCTGCTGCTTTGCCGTTCTTCAAAAATGCCACTGCTCTTATGATCTCTTCCCGGCTGGGTCTGTCACAGCTGATGGGTAGGTCGGTCTCTGCTGGCTGGATGTCTGGGGGGTCGGGTGGGCTGGGTCTGTTCAGTAACTCTTCAAAATACTCGGCTCATCTGTCGAGTTGGTCTGCTCTGTCTGCAATAGGCTTGCCTTCTTTGTCTTTTATTGGTCTTTCTGTATGGCCATACTTGCCCGACAATCTTCTGGTAATGTCGTAGAGCTGTTTCATGTTGCCGCTGCCTGCTGCCTTTTCTGCCTCTGCTGCCAGGCTGTTTGTGTAGGCCCTCTTGTCTGCCCTGATACTCCTCTTCACCTCGCGGTTGGCTTCCGAGTATTCCTCCTGTGCCCTTGCTTTGGCTGCTCTCGTGCGACTGTTGTTGACAACTGCTTTCTTCTGCTTTCTCACTTCTATCTTCTTCAAGGTATGTGCCTACAGTGTCTTTGCAGGTTGAGTTCAGCGCCTCTCTAACTGCCTTCCACTGCTGCTGTGTGGTGACCGCCTCCTCTTCATTTACTAGCTCCTGTAGCGCTTGAAACTGGTTGGACAGCACCAGTTTGAACTCTTCTCTCACTCCAGTCTCTCTCAGGAGGCCTACATTATAGCGCTGTCTTCTTGTTGTCTCTGTGCGGCTTTTCTTTAAATTGACCTTTATTCTTAAGGTAAGCAGATCGTTGTCTGAGGCGACATCTGCTCCCCTTCTTACTCGAACATCTTGAAGGGATCTTCTAAATTTCTTGCTAATGCAGATATGATCTGTTTGGTTCTCTGTAGTATGGTCAGGTGAGACCCACGTTGCTTTGTGTATTCTTCTGTGTGGGAAGATGCTGCCTCCAATGACAAGTCTGTTTAGAGCACAAAAGTCTACAAACGTCTCCCCGTTCTAACTCATCTCCCCTGTCCCTGTCTCCCCATCACCTCTCATATCCGGTGTTGTCCTCCCCTATTTTGGCATTAAAATCGCCAATGACGATGGTGATGTCTCGCTCCGCACATTTGTCTACAGCACTCTGGAGTCGGTCGTAGAACTCTTGTTTCTCTTCCTCGTCACTGTCATTAGTGGGCGCATAACATTGGATGACGTTCAGCTTGATCTTTTTCTTGGTTCTAAAGGCTGCTGTGATAATTCTTGGCCCAAGAGGTTCCCAGCCCATCAGCGCTCTCTGTGCCACTGGTGACAGCATGGATGCTACTCCTTCTGTATGGGGGGCATTCTCCTCTTCATGACCTGAATACAGAATCATCTCCCCACTTGACAGCCTTTTCTGGCCAGACTGCGTCCATCTGGCTTCACTGATACCTAGCAGGGAAAGGTTGTACTTTTGCATTTCCGCTGCTATCTGGGCGGCCTTGCCGCTCTGGTACATGGTCTTGACATTCTATGTGCCCATGGTTGTGTCCCTGGATAGAGAGAGGTGGCTCGGTCCTGTGGCTTCCGAAGACTTCCGGCTTTCACTACAGGATGTCATAAATCTTCTGGTAGAAGAACCTTCCTCCTCCAGGAAAGGAATTGCTGTTTGTCTTTTCGTCGGCGTTTTTGTAGCTATTTCCTTATTTGCAGGGTGGGGAAGCTACCCCCACGCCCAACCCCCTTACTAGGAGGACAGGGGTTTTATGTCGGGGTCACCTTCCCTTAGATCATGTTGGTTCACGGCACCTTATTTCATTCGGTTCACCCCTTCGCGAGGGACCCCCTATCCACCACCCAGGGGACGCACCTCAACGCCATATGGTCCCAGCGCGAGGTTCGAAAAGTTTGAAGAGGTGCAAAGCTGGCCAACGAACTCATCCAATGTCTTTCTACAAATTAGCCATATTCAAAATTTTAAGTACATATAATAAAAAATTGCGGACTCTAATCTGGGTCAACCGACTTTCTATAAACGGTATTTTATGCCTTCAATGAGACATCCAATTACAATATGCTCGGAGACTCTCTTAGGCACCCACTTAATAAAGTATTTTGCCAAGTTTCAAGTTTGTGCGTGCAGTAATATCGGAGATTCTCGAGTGTTTACATACATACGAGCGCGCGCACACACACACACACACACACACACACACACACACACACACACACACACACACACACGCACACGCACGCACACGCACGCACACACGGCGCTTCGCACCAAATCGACGTTCAACAGCAAGGTAAGTGGCTAGACATCACGTCATTTTTATCTTGTTACTTCTTTGCCAGACCATGAGCCCGCCTGTTATGTCCTTTGCATTCTACGGAACGCGCGCCGACCAGCCCCGTCCTAAAGTCTACCATATTTTCAATACGGTAGACAAAAAATTAAACTTTTAGGGCTTAACGTCTTGTATCGACCACGAGGGTGATTTCAAAGACGGGGCACCGAAAAAGGGTCTGAACAAATTTCGATCCTAGCTGGATTTGAACCCAGGACCTTTCGGACGAGAGTCGAGCACTCTACCACCGAGCCACGCAGCTCCTCCATTCGAATGATAACCCTAATATAATGTGAAGAGCATCTCCAATGTAGTAGACTGCTTGTTTGCGTCTTTTATCGTCCTGTTAACCAGTACCCATCGGGTCGAAGTCGACCGCAGTGGGCTCGCGCACTGTCGTGCGCGAGCCCACAGAGATATAAGGATGGAGAATACAACAGATTTTTTTGACGACGTCAATTTTTCATTGTTTTTGATCACAAATCGCTCATCTAATGACACACCCCGTTTTTTTAGGTTTCTCCTTATTTTTTTCAGTAAAATAAAGGTTTCCAAAATCAATGTCATTTAAAATTAATATTTTTTATTATAAAATGAATCAAGACGAATTACTTCTTCTAAATGATATCAACGCTGTAGAAAACAAAGATTTAGACTCTAAGAAACAGCGTCTTTTGTCTGTGATTGTCTCAGGCAAGTCAAAGGCTTATCTCGGAAAACAATACATGACAGAGGATATTGAATCTCTCACCGCTGACGAACTATTAAAACTTCATTCAAAATATGAAAACCACATTGCCTCACTAATGACTCGTGATTTGAGTCGATCTCTTGTATGCCTATACACAAAAGCAGTGAGTCACTTTCTACCTGTGGATAGTGACAGTCTTTCACACGGCCTTGAAAGCAATCCTATTGTTTCAAGTTCAATTGGCAAATTAGCATGTGTCATGTTTTACAAGTTTGGAAATTACCTTGCACCTGTCGTAACATTGCTTGTTACCGGGAGCCATATTGATTTCTCAAAAATAAATTTTACTGCAGAAGAAAATGGACGAAACCCAGACGACTCCACAACCGAACCCCAGTCCAGTTTTGACACAGGTTCAAACTGTGACTAAGGCTAAAAGCCCAGGTCGCGTTGAGGCAGGAAAAAAATTAGCCGAATGGAACAGGCAAAAAAAATTACAGCTTCAAGCACAAATAGAAAAGGCTCATGTGACTGACCCACCGTCAGGACTGTCACTACCATCAGGACCAACACCGACAGGACACCCTCATCAAAGTGAGAGACAAACAACTAAGTCTGACCCCCGCCCTGACCCCGAACCTCAATCAACAAAATATATAATTGCCGGATTTGTTGTCGGATTTGGTTACGTAGGTTATCAATTATACAAAAAATACAAACCACAGACTCGTACAGTGACCAAAAAATCAGACACTACAAAAACAAAACCAGAAGTCGCCACATTACCAGTAACACCCAAAGCCGTTGACCCATTTTATATGCAGTAAATAAAAATATTATTTTAATTTTTCTTGCCTTAGAAAATGAATGACTCAAAAAACTTAATGAACCTTGTGTATCACTCTGCAGTAATCAGTGGATTAGCAGTAGCTTATTCTATGCTGGGGAAAAGTCTACTCAAAATGAAATCAGCAGACTTGAGTAGATTAGACTTTGAAGACAGTGCTAAGCTAATTGTAGTTGTAACAGCGTCGATTGCAACAAAAGATTTTCTTGTCAAGCAGGGAATTATTCCAGAAAATGTTTCTATGTAAATAAAATAAATATGGCGATGATAGCTATTATGATTGGGGGAGCGATGGTTAACGCATTGGCTTTCAGTGGCTCAAACTATCTCTTTTCAAAAATGGGTAGAGAAGAATCAGCAGAAGAAATGAAACGTCACAATGAGGCAACAGAAAAACTTGCTCAAGCCCAGCAGGAATATGAAAAGAATAGAATTGAGAAACTTGATTTCATCAATGAAAAACTCAGGCTTGAAGGCCACGCACAACATACGTTTTCAAATACAGACGAAGCAATCAGGGAATATTTTCTTGTCACAGGTGAAGACATGTCTATCCCTAAACCGAAACTAAGTGACTATTACAAACCAAGCACACAACAAAGAAATGGGGAGATAATCTTTGTTCTAGTGGGAATGACATTTGTTTATTTTACTGGAGTTTTTATTGCTAGAAAAAATGGCAGCCGAAAATAAACTATCAAAAATATATTACTCACCATCAGGCTATTGGAAAGGAGCAACCGCTATTGAAAAATTACATGCCGCTGTGGGCGGAGATATAACACTCAATCAGGTCAAGCAATGGTTACAGAGACAGGCAATTTGGCAGATATATTTACCTGCTCCAAGAAAAATAACGAGACCTCATTTTGAGAACACTACCCCAAATGACACACATCAAATGGACCTCCTGTTTTTACCACATAATACAATAAGAAAGAAACGATACAAGTATGCATTAACTGTTGTAGACATTGCTTCAAGGTATAAAGACGCTGAACCCATATCTGACAAAACAGCCAGTACAGTTGCTACAGCATTATCAAAGATATATAGTCGAGGCCCTTTAAGATACCCCAGACTAGTGCAAGTTGATGATGGATCAGAATTCAAAGGTGCAGTTAATCAGTTATTTGCTAAGCATGGTGTACTGGTCAGACGAGGCATTCCAGGTGTGCACAGATCGCAGGCAATTGTTGAAAACTTTAACAAACAGTTATCAGAAAGACTTTTCAGTTACCAGTATTCTAAGGAACTCATGCATGACACACGTAACACTGAATGGGTACAAAGGTTACCACATGTGATAAAAGCAATGAACAATGAAGGACACCCAAAACCTGCTGATGCTATTAAATTGAAATCAATTACAGACCCAAAAACAGGACCAACCCCGGCACCAGACACAAGTTTATTTACTAAACAGGTGAGATATTTATATCAGCCAGGGGAGGCTGAGAACGACGACAGACGCAGGGCAACAGACCCCATCTGGTCAACGTCTGTACACAATATAAAAAAAATAATTCCCGGTCCAGACGCAACAATATATTACCTGTACGACCCTGCACCCCAGAGGGCATTTGTCAGAGAAGAATTACAGATTATTCCCCCAGACACCGTTACTCATTTCAGTAACTAAGTCGTCAATTAATTCATCAACCAGTTCATCACAAATATCTTCAGATAACTTGAGCCTGTAATGACCTGGTGCATAAGCTTTTTCCTTACTGTGAAAAACACGTTTCGTGTCCCCAACTGCAAGTGATTTCTTATGTGTTTGAATTATTTCAAGATTATGTTTGTTTGATCTCAGTGACTTGTTTGGATAATCAGGCATTAGTGCACCATCTAACACTTGCTTGTAATGTTCATGACGAATGTCTTTATTTTTTATTGCTGTTTTTTTAATTCCTTTGGCTTTTGACTGACTACCTTTCTGGTGCAGTATAGAATACATTTTTGATCTCAGTCCAACATACTCAACTATTGGCACACCATTTAGTTCATCCTTAAACTTACCAGGCACTTTCTTGTTTTGTGTGCTAAACAGTGGATGATCTTTAGGGTAGTCAGACGTGTCATACATGTGTAGTTCTGTTTTCATGTCTTCATAAAAGTCTTCAGTACACACATCAATGATCATAGAGTCAGTGTCAGTGTATAACAATCGACAGTCAGGATACTTTAATTTGAAGTAATCATAATAAAATTCAAGCATCACCAGTTTTGACAATTCCAGAATAGCCATACCAATAAATACTGGCTTGTCCAGTTTAACAATCTTTTTTTTGAGTGACACTGCATACAATGATGAATGAAACTCTTTGTACCCTGTGTACTGAGGCTTACCTGTAAGTTTAATTGCACCCGATTCAGTTGTAACAAGTCTCACATCTTTTCTGTGATGAGGATTTTCCATCGTCTTGCCAAAACAGGCATTGTTCATAAGCTTAAAGAAGTCTTTGTCAAATGCAGTGTTGCCGTCTCTGGCACGAAGAATTGTGTTCTTCATTATGTAATCTTTCATGAAAGCACTCTGATCAAATTGAATTCCTCTGTGAACTTTCTTTAGTACTAACCCGTGTCTGATGTAAAACTGCAACAAGCGGTAGTGACAAACGTAATTGAATTTGTCATTTAGATTCGGTACAAGTTTAGTGTCTTCTTTTTTCCCCGTCATACTCATTTTCTCAACAGCCAACGGATAATCATTATGGTAATCGTGTAGATGGTGTGGGTACTCCAGGTCTACTTCAAAGATCCAACCCTTCGCGTCGTTTCGGTCATGATTCATAATATTGTTTGTTATGTCTGTTATATCATACTGTGACAAATCATACAGACAAAAGTTTTTCAAGGGCAATAATTCACACATCGCGAACCCATACAAATTGTTAGCGTCAAGGTACGTAATGAATGACCTTGACCCAGGGTTTGAGGGGTCAAGGTCCGGACTGTCCAAATATTTGTTGTTGGCTCTGGCGTAATTGTTCGATGCAATACTAATCCCTCCCCTCAATCCACGTTCCACCATTTCACCCATCGTACGATCAGACAACAGGTCTATAAATATCTTACTGGATTTCAAAAATGCATCCCATGTCATGCCAGGACTAGTGATGTAACAAGCAGGGTCAAGTCTGTAGTGTAACAAACCCTTCTCACGGTAACTTTCAAATACGTCTGCTAGCAAACAAACATCTGCTTTCAAGTACTGGTCATGGTAGTCACCAATTGTTTGACACCCTAATTTACCCCATGCATCAAGTGCGTGCTGGTATTCAGAGTCGGAAATGCCTTTTCCAGTTAGTGTGGAATAAAATTTCTCTTTTGGTGGCAGTCTCCTTTCTTCAAACACAACCCAGTGATCAATGTACTCATACGGATAGACACCTTTCTTAATCAAGTCTGGCTCAAAATATTTACTCGTTATTGGATACTCAGTCAGTCCTTCTGCCAGACTAGCCAATCCTAAAGACAAATGTTGCATGGAGTCATAAAATGCTAATTTATCTAACCTAAAAGTTAAGTATTTCTCAGTTGTCTGGGCAATACAACTTATGTTTTTGTACGACTCATCCACAGCCTGCATGATGATGTGTGAATCATATCCTTTGAGATTGTGAAAAAAGATTGGTAACTTGTATGTCTTAGGATCTATTTTTAATTTCAAGTTACAATCACCATGTGCAGCACCTCTGTAATGCCCAGTTATGTGATCGTGGTCACGAACTTTATCACCCCCTAAAGGTTGTTCACAAATCCAACACATCTCAGCTGTATCAAATTTCAGTTTGTCTTCTTCTGTCATCACTAAAGGCATCTGACATGTTGTGAGATACTGTACTACCTGACTATACAGATGTCTCATTTCTGTTAAAAACAAACATGCTGCATTTTCTCCCCTGTAGATAACAGGCTCTGAATGCTGTCCGTCTGACCTAACAAGAATGTATCCAAAAGAACACACCACTTGGTCACTCAGTTTTATAGTCTTTGGTAATGACTCTGGAACAGGACCCTCATATGGTACAACCAATGATTCAAAATCTGCATACACTACAAATGGCAACTTTTGCTGATTCCCATAGTTCTTAAAATAAACCTTGCTGCCAGGATCTGGATACTTAAGTACAGTTTGTATGTCATCAGCTGATCTGCAGTGTAAAACATGTTTGTGCGCTACGTTTATGGAGGAGAATCTTTGTAAACATCTCTTACACACTTCCTGTTTACCATTATGTTTTGATACATGATTATGAATTAGTCGTGACATACTCCTGATAATTGTGTAGTGGAAGTTATCACCAGAGCTTATTATTAATAACATATCAACATGTCTATCTTCTGACTGACCGTAGGTTGGGGCAATTGGTGATACTCTTATTGGTTGTAACTTGTTCTCAGATTCATTATCCCACACAAACACATTTACAGATATACCAGGATTTAGTTTTTCAAACAAGTCTATGTCTTCTATTTTAACAGGGAACTCAATGCCACTAAAGTTGAGTTCATTTACAAATTTGGTGTAGTTAGATGCACGTTCAGGCTTTGATTTTACAAAGTGTAGTTTAGCAAGCACACACCACATGAAACAATAGTTGTCATTGTTCTGTATATTAACAACAGCCTTTTTGTTTGCAACCTCTGTTGGCAGTGGTATCCATGCTTTACCTAATATAGGATGATACCTAGACTGCTTTAATTGCAGTTCATGTACATGTCCTTCGTGCCAGCCAGACCCCTTCATTTTTGCACTGTCAATTGCCTGTAGAAAGTCTGGTAATAGTCTGTCTCTAAACACGTTTTCTAATTCTCTTCTTGTGTTAACTGTGTGTTGTCTTGTTGATATATACGATACAATCACCTCACCGTCTACTCTAGTAAATTCGATTTTCGCAACAATCTGAATCTTCACACTGCCTGTAAGAAGATTATCTTGTATGACAGAAAAAGAGTTTTCTATTGATTCATAAACATTATTAGTATTGGATATAGGTAAGTTTGTTGTGTGAAACACGTTTCTTAAACCAGATGAGCCAGAGTTTGATGGGCCAGGGCTTTGAGCATTGTCCGTCATTTTTATTTGTCCGACAAAATAATAAATAAAAAATATTACCGCTTGCTCACCCTGTGTAATACCACTTTATTAACTGTAACACTGTCAATATAAACATTTAGTTTGCGTAGTTGTTTAAATATGCTATAACAAACTTCCCCTAACCAGCCATAGTTGGTATCATCAACTTTAAAAGTAGGTGTCTTTAAATCAACTGTCATGTGCTCCACATCTGGATGCTCATCGACATAATCCAAAGTCACACTATATGTAACATATATTTCTGATGGTGCTGAAAGGCTTATGTAAGTCTGTTTGGGTGTTATTAAGTCAGTAAAGTGCATAACATCTTTGAAAAGGTGTGTGAGATCAAGCACCTGTATGATTTGTCCGTCTGTCATTTTTATTGGACAAACAAAAGAATAAATTAATTTACATCAATTTACTAACCCATACCCTGTGGGCTGATCTGTCTTTAAAATGAGCTTTAGATGCTTAGTTGATTTCAGTTTATTTTTTACATCATCTCGTTCATGCTTATTTGGGATAACATCATTCTCTCTGAGACAGTCTTCAAAGCTGTCACGATCCTTACAGTAAAACAAACAGATAAACTTTAACTGTTCTCGAAAATCTTTCAGTACAGCATTATATTTCTGAGTAAGAATCCATACACTTACATTTGCATGTCTGCCACTGAAAGCAAGTTCTGCTAGAGTGTTTCTCTTCTTGACAATGTCTTTCTCTGCAGAACAGTCATCAACTATGAACAACGTTGGCTGTCCTTCAAATTGCTTGTAAAAATATTGTAGGTAGTCATTCAGTTTTTTCTCAGGGTCGACTAAGTATATGTTGCTGTCAGTCCAAATGAATAAACGGTTGTGATAAGCTTTGTTGTTTTTTATTGTAGGACAAAATATGACAATGTTTTCAAAGTGGTGTATGTATCTTGTTTGTAATAGGTTAAGAACAAATTCAGTTTTCCCACACCCTGTGGCGCCACAAAATAATCCACAGTGTGGGTCGAGTGTCATTAAGCTCAGGTTCATTTTAATACACAATATAATTTTAATATATGTGTCCACTCAGTCTGCTTTCTGCAATATTGAGTTGTGCGTCATATATCAGGTACAAATATATGTTAATGGCTGCAGCAGTTTCAACCTTCTTTTGTATCTGAATTGTTATTCCATCACTACCGTTCTCGACAGTTCGTCCTGACCCATGAAGATAATCGTCATCTGTACTACGAAGATCTAGCCACAGTGCATATTTGTTTGTAAGGTATTGTCCGATCCTAACATCAAACAGATGTAGATCTTTGCACGCAATGTTTGCAGGTTTATCTCTAATCCTTCCACCCGCAAAATACTTTGTGGTTTCATCATAGTGTTGATAAGGCAGCATTCCTGAAGCGTACACTTGATTAGGGCGGCCTTCAATTGTGCAGGACAAATGTGTAATCTTAGGATTGTAGAATTTTTCTGAATCCCTTTTGTATGGACTCACCGGTTCAACAAACAACATAAGAATACCTTTCAGTGACCTGGCTGGTGTGTTCAAGTTTATGTTCCACATTGGGTCACTCTTGTCTTTGGGTATTAAACTATGTCTAATCACACGGTCATAATAAATTGGCAGTCTTGACTGGTATTGATTTTGAATGAGTCTGGCTAGTTCAGTGTGTGTAACAATTTCATATTCCAAGGAAATGTTAGAGATCTTATATGTTGCATCTGTGGCAGATGATTTTATAACTTTGGAGTAGTCATTGAAAGTTAGTTCAAAGCTCAGACGGTCATTCAGTGCCCCTTGATAATAAGGCAAATGTGCTGTTAGGATTTCAAACTCAAGTGGAATGTAAAATCTGGTTCCATATGTTTCTGCTATAATAACGTCATTGGCTGCTGACGTTGATTTATCTCCAGCATTGATTCGAAGTTTACCAACATTATCAGACTGTATGCCTTGGTAAATACGGTCTTCTCGTTCTTCTCTTGTGAGCCAAAGATCTTTGTAACAGTAGAACACATCTGAGTCATCAAGACTAAACACTTCCTGTCCTTCAAGTTTTACTTTAATAGTTCTAACAATTGCTCTGCCAAGATTGTCAACTAGAGTTCTGTTTACGTCTGCGTCTGATGATAGTTCAATATTAAATGCTAGGCGTGCAGTGCCAGGAACAATAACGTCACTGGGGCCTAGGTTTGGAAACTTGACTGTAAGTGTTTGGTTCTGGTCTATGGTACTTGGATTGTTCGTGATGACGATTGATTGTCTTATGCCCTTAACACCCAGGGGCTCACGTAGTTTTCTGTATGGGTCTAACTTTGATCCGTAAGACTGTGTCATTTTTATTATGCACAATAAAAAATAATAAATTAATAAAACAATGGCAGCAGGAGGATTTAATCATGAAGATTTTGAAATGGATGACATGAATGTCTCAGATACCAGTATCACAAATATGACTGGAATGGTAACTACTTCTCCTTTGTATCATGAACTGTTAAAAGACAAAGTAAACTCATTTTATGACAGTGTTGGAGCACGCCCAGATGTAATAGATCCTAACCAATTTGAATATGATAAAGGGCACTTATTTGTAAATACAGACAGAGGGAAAATATATCTAACACATAAAAATAATCCTTCTAAGTTTAGAGCTTTAAGTACAATTAAAGGTGAAGTCGGTGGTAACTCTGGGTTGGCAAGGTATCTTGGAATTGGAGGGTCTCCCGTTCCCCCAAGACTGGTTAGTGTTCTTCACGACACGCAATTAAACTTGCCAACAGGGCAAGAGATTGAAATGGCACCAGTAACAAGCCTACCAGAAATAGCAAACACTGTGATACAAGAAACCTCATTTACTGAAGGACAAATAAATGACGCTTTGAAAACAATAGATGATCCACCTTTGTCAATGAGAGAGATTATGGGTTTGGATAAATCACTGCAGACAATAAGAGGTGAGATGGTAAACAATGTTGCCAAACTAGGTGAGCTTGATAAACACATAGAACGTGAAAAAGAGAAACTGGCTACCGCAGACAATGGAAATCTTGACACAGAAATGAAAGAAAGAATTCAACACAGATTAAATGATTTGCAGATAGAAAGATCAGGTCGGTTAGAAACAATTAGTATTGGAAGACAAAAACTGAAATCACAGGTCAACAGAATTAGAGAAACTATTCAGAAAATACTTCACGAAGACACTACTCTGGCTGAGAGACTAAAAACACTTTTCAGAGAACAGGGTATCACAATTGCTAGTTTAATTACAGCTCTTGGATTTATTATCAGTACTGCTGTGTTGGCTGTCTCCGGTGCCGGGGTTGGTGGGGGTACAGCCCTGACACCGGCACCACCAACCCCGGGCCCCCCGACTCCCACAGATCCAAAAGATTTACAGTCATGGGTAAAGAAACAGTTGTCTCACATATCAGACTTGCTTAAGAAATTGGCTCTGAAAGCAGTGGATGCTTTGCCTGGCATAATTGGCACTGTTGTCAGCTGGTTGATTAGTACAGCGGCAAAGGCAGTAGGGTTTATGGCAGAGCATGTGTGGGTCTTTTTGGTTACAGTAGGAGGGTTGATGGTGGGTTATTTAATGAAACAGATAAAGAAGTAATACTCCTAATCCAGTGAGGCCTATTACCAATGCAGTTCTCTCTGACTCATGAGTGTCAGGGGTTGGTGTAGGGGTTACCGCTTGTATGAGTGCCGGTGTTGGGGCCAGGGCCGGGGTTGGGGCCAGGGCCGGGGGTGTTACCGCCTGTAATGATTTTAATGACTGAACATGTGTGGTTGTGGCCCCTAAGTTTACAGATTGATTGAAACCTAGTTTTTGACCAACACCTGCAACAATGATTTCATTATTATAATTTGTTATTGTACCCATTTGGAGTTGAAGATCAGATGGTAACATGTATAACCCGATGCCAACTACAAAGTCAACTTTTGATCTGGCATATCTGAGTACGTCTTGATAGCGCTGTATGCTTGATGGGAGATCTACTGTTGAATTGATTGAATCTTCTAGATTTGCTAGAAACTGTTTTTGTGCTTCAAATTTGCCACTTCCATTCAAAATGTTTGATTTTGATAATGATTGTGCTCCTAGTATACACCAGACATATGTTCTGATAGACTCATTTACGCGCTCCACTCCTGCTTGAGTAAACCCGTCAGATTTATCTAAAATAAATGTGGTCCACGCATTAGACTGCTTTTGCTCTATTGATCCTATCCAGACTTCAGATTTTGATGAGAATGAAGTGTAACCAGGGTAATAATCTTGTGGGTATTGTCTGTGACTCATAGCATAATACAATGTACCCATGCCTTTGTGATCATCAAGTTTTTGTGTGAAGTCATACCGGGGACTGATGTTAAATTCATTACAGATGCGTTCAAACGCTTTCATATCCATGGGGTTTTTAAACCTGTTGAAACTGGATTCAGTGGGCAGTGGTGTATGAAGTTCTGACAGTATACGTCTAAGCTGGTAATACACGTGGAAACGATACACAGACCTAATCAGTTTGTTTGAGTGATTCAAGTGGTCTGTAAATGAAACACCACAGCCTGTAGTTGAACATAGTATTGCAAAGTTGAGTTGGTTTTGAAACATCTGTAGTGGGCTTGAAGACCACTTTCTTGCAGTAGAGTCATCTGTTATTGGAGGGTTTAGGTAATGGTCAAACGGATTCGGTACTTTGACTTGAAATAGGTCTTGTACCCTTGCGTCAGACACAGCTATGTCGAGTTGATTTAGTTGAATTATTTTCTGTTCATAAGTAGGTGCAACATTATATTTGGCATCCACATTAAATTGAAATGCGTTTGTAGTGGTAATGGTTGGTGATTTAAATTCCATCCTTTTTTATATGAGATAATAAAAATGTTTATTACCTTAACAAATCTTGACACAAGCAAACCAGTGTGGTTAACTAATGGGATTGATAATCGTGATGGTAGTAAGGCTGTAGCTATCCATGAAATGTTATACACAGTAAAATGGTTTAATGTAGAAGATGATATATATAATAAAGTAATTTTTGGTGGTAAGACTGAAGCTTTACCACCCGGGTATTATGACTTTTGTACTATAGCTGAATGGTTTCAAAGTAATTTTAAAATTAAAGCAACTTTAAATCCAGCTAACCTACTTGTTACATTAGAATCTCCGACACAAGATTGGCTAAAGATCTCAGATAGATTTGCATATTTACTTGGATTTTATACTGACGAAGATTGGTATAGATCAGATGATTTAGGTGAATTTAAGTTTTGGTATTATAACAATGAAGACCAAAAAACTTAAAATAACTGGAAAACGCCCTGTCAATTTGTCAGTACACAGAGTGCTAAATGTTTATTTGAAAGAACTAAACACATCTGAGAATGTTCACAATGGAAAGCCTTCAACTTTGTTGAGATGCTTACCTACTGGAACTGCTCCGTATTGTGAAAGTGTAGTTGTTAGATTTCCTAATTTACAGTTTAAGAAATTAGGTTCTAGTTTCTTTGAGTCACTGAGTATATCTGTAACTAATCAGGATGACAAACCAGTTCTTATGCATGATTTTAGTGTTGTGTTGGAAATTAAATAATTTTATTTTTGTTTATAAAAATGAGTGGTCTTGGTCCAAAGCCTAGAATCATACCAGTTGCGTGTCCGGTTACAGAGTTGAAAGATTTGGCTGATGTACAGGATTTTGAGAAGGAAGGGGATGTTGGAGAAATATATGGTTTTGAACTTGATTCAAATGGCATGTACAAGAGGAAAGTAATTGTTGACATGAAAGACGGTGAAAAACAGATTCCTAAACTTGGTCAGCTACGTGATGTTACTGTACCTACTCCACCTGTAAATAATTCGCCCTACAACTTAATACATGTGGGAAATAAGTGGGTGGTTTCACCTGTGCCTGTTCCACCACCCACAATTGACTGGGACATAAAGTTGGAATTTATTAGTCCTTATGTATACACTGATGATGAAGGCGCCTTAGTGTTTAGGAAGGTTGTTAACTCGGGGCCGCTTATTGTAAGTCTTGTTCCAAGTTTTGCCCCAGACAACAATAGCAGAGAAAAACTGAAAGTTGAAAATTATGAGAGACGGCGGTATCTTCTTACAACTAGAAAGGGTAGATCAGATACTTCTGTTGTGTTTATGCCAGCAAGCTTAGTCATGGCTAGAGAAGCGACAATAGTATTTGAAATTATCATGAAATCAGTAACTACTGCTAAAGAGGCTCAAATTGCACAGGGAATTAAACTTACATGGGACGAAACAGTAACAGAATCAACAAAGGTCTTTATTGCTATTACAAAAAATGTTGATGTTATTAATGTTTCGAGCAGTGTTCCAGCTGTCAAGGTGGTGGTTGACAAAACAACTTTTGTTCGTCTAACTTACATAAACCTTGAACACATTGATCTTGTTGCATTTTATTATGCCAGCAAATTGTATACTTTTGAAGAGTTGCAAAATGTAATTGCTGATTAAATAAAAAAAAATATTTGTCAATAAAAAAAATGGTAAACTTCTATCCGCAACTACCGACGCTTGAGCCGACTGAAACAAATGTGATGACTAAAACAACACTTGCACCTGATCCACATATGCCAATTGCTTCAGATAAAACATTACAGGCAGATGCATTCAGATTAAATAATATTACAGAAGCTTTGAAATATTTGGAGAGTGAGGAGGCTAAGTACTCACGGTGCAAAAGGAGGTATAAGTCAGTATTTAATTCTGTTCAAAACACTTCTATGGCTATTGGCGCAGTTTCAGCTTCATGTTCTGTGGGGGGTATTGTTCTGTTCGCCACAGGAATTGGGAGTTTGGCTGGAATAGCAGTTGAGGGTGTTAGCGTTGCTACATGCCTAGCATGCTTTGGTTTGGAGGCCTTAAACAAGAGGTTTCACACAAAATTACAGAAACATGAAGCATTGAGTACGCTGGCTGGTGCAAAGCTGAGCAGTATGAAACTTATTATCAGTAAGGCATTGAACGATAATTTTATTGATGACGAGGAATTTAAGAGAGTCCAGGATGATTTAAATAATTACAAGAAACAGAAGTCTGAAATACAGAATAAGATGCGTAGTCAATCTCCCGTAAATGTTGAAGAACTGAAGGCTAGTTTTTTAGAGATGGGGAAACAGATCGGTGTTCAGGAAACCACAGAAAAACTACACAATCTTTTAAGCAAATAAAAATCAGATTTGGTAATCGTTTATTAATGTCATACACTTCACAGAAAAATGACATGCCACCTAACTATTTAACCCCATCAGCACCACCAGCACCACCTGACTATTACTAAAAAAAGTTTTTTCATTGTCCTTGTATCTTGACAAATCTGTCCGAGTAAGTTGTGACTTAAGTTGCGACTTGAGTCAAGAACTTACATTTTGTTGTGTTTAAGTTCTTATAAGTTCTTGACTTAAGTCACTTAATAACTAATTATAGGTTCTTAAAAGGTTACCTGTAAAGTTATTTGTC
The DNA here is from genome assembly GCA_036245525.1 of Semisulcospira habei. NCBI lineage: Eukaryota > Metazoa > Mollusca > Gastropoda > Semisulcospiridae > Semisulcospira > Semisulcospira habei. The sequence continues at coordinate 156,721,600 of BTPG01000003.1, forward strand.
AGTTATAAGTGACTTTGGAAATTTGTTATCAAGTATTTGTAGGTAACTTAAATAATTTGTTATCAAGTGCATATAGCAATAGTTTTTGTGTGTGTGTGTGTGTGTGTGTGTGTGTGTGTGTGTGGTTATTATTTAAATAACTTTGTTTTGGGGGGTATTGGCACAGAGGCAATGAAAAAAAAAATGTTTTTGGAATCTTATATTTTATATCTCTAACACACATATAATAAACACGCACACAAACAAACACACACGCACGCAAACACGGACGCACATACACATATAAACACACATATACATACACACGCACACACGCATACAAACACTCACACGCATACACATGCACTCACACACACACACACACACACATGCACTCACACGCACACACACGCACACACGCATACAAACACTCACACGCATACATACATACGCACACACATACAGACACGCACGCATATACACACTCACACATACAGACACGCACGCATATACACACTCACACACGCACGCACACAAACACTCACACGCATACACACAGACACTCACACACACACACTTACACACGCACTCACTCACAGACAGACACAAAATCTTTATTCAGAATGCACGAATATTGTAGACTCCGGTCTGCAGAAAACTTCACCGCATTTCAGTTGTATGCACCGCGACTGTATATCGGCACTGCGCACTTCGCCCCGTTACTAAGACCCTGTGACGTAGTACGATAGATACCGGTTCGACAGTGTCGAACTCGTTTCTATCGTACTACGTCACTTGTTTACGCCGTTACTAAGACCCTGTGACGTACTACGATAGATACCGGTCCGACACCGTCGGACTCGTTTCTATCGTACTACGTCACTTGTTTACGCTGGTTACCACGATCGCATGAGATTACACAGTTTCTCTAAGGTCCTTGTAAACAGAGTCATTTAACTCTGTGTTCCATCTATCATTTCTTAGTTGTCTACGACATGAAAATGATAACAAATGACTCTGTTTTAAGAGGCTCAATATTCTGTTAACTCCGTGCGGTCCAACGCTGTTGCGGATTACACAGCTTAGTCTACAGCCTTCACATAACGGCGAAACAAAATCGATATGCCTATTTTCCGCGACACAGCATAGTTACCTGTAATAGCGTGTGGTTGGCCACTGGTTTAAGATAGCTCAATGGTGATGTAAACAATTTACATTAGGCTGCACTAACTTCGTAATAACACGCTGACACTGAGTGACTCTACAAAATTGAAGGCTTGTCAGAACCGGGTTTCTACGCAGTTGTTTTTAAAAGGTCTAACGCTACATTGCCTAGCTAAATTAAACAACTGGCAAAAATAACCGGAGGCTGTCATATTGAATAGAGTCCACCATGCCTTTTCGTACGGTACCACCAAGAAACTGTAAAACATCGGTCTTTTACTCACAGTTGTGTTTAAAGTAGAACGCAATACCGCTAAAGCCGGTCGTACTCACTCGGCTAGCTACGATTTGTCAGTACTGAAGTTTTTCTTTTAGTCTCGGCGCACTGCGGCAACCGCAAGGCCTTTTCTTCTTCCTATATATCACAAATTAAACACGCAAACTACCGACAAACTATTCGTCAGTGTCCTGTATACAGTCACTATGTATTTTTGTAACGTACGCTAGACAGCGTTGACTCGGGCAAATCTACACTAGAAAATGTCAGAAACGGCGAAACTTACCAAAGTAGTATATTTTTACAAGATTTAGTGCTATCACCGGTTAAGAATTCTGCCACGTTTTGAAACACGTCTGCCTCGCTCTACACACAAGGTAGAAAAGACCGGCCGGTTGTATTTGTTTGGCCCTGTTGTCCTAAGTGACAGGGGCCTGCGTCACTACTGACTCCGCGGTGCGCGCACATAGTGACGTGACGCGTACAGTTCAAAGGGAAGTAATTACTGCTGCTGTGCGTGTGTAAGTGTATGCTGTTAGCTCCCTGTAAGTGCGCGTGTGTGACGGCGTCCCACAATCATCTATCTGAAATACCCGTAATTGGCTAAGTAATTAATAAAATACGCATTGCAAAATGAACAAACTTACATAACCGATGGATTAATTAGCTCGGGGGTTAATTTTGCTTTAGTCATGAATGCCATTGATTTTGGAAACCTTTATTTTACTGAAAAAAATAAGCAGAAACCTAAAAAAACGGGGTGTGTGATTAGATGAGCGATTTGTGATCAAAAACATTGAAAAATTGACGTCGTCAAAAAAATCTGTTGTATTCTCCATCCTTATATCTCTCCCACTGCGGTCGACTTCGACCCAACATACATCATCCCGTCAAAGAAGGAGTGACGGTTCCGTTCAAACAGAATGCGTTTCTATCTGACGGTCAACCATCCAATTCTGACTCTTTAAACCCATTACATCCTGAGGATGATTTACTCACAAACCAGATAGGTGAGGCTAGCGCTGGCAGAATTGTACAACAAACCAAGGGGAATTACTCAGCGCTGGACAACAGTTAGATCCCCTGCCTGTGTGAGGATGATTTGTCTTTCGCCAGATTTATGAGTTGCCAAATGAAGGCTAGATTAAAGTTTCCGGGGATAGACTGACCATGTTAGTTCAAGGGTGCTGCCAGGACAGCTTGGCGCCCATGGGCGCCAAGCTGTCCTGGCAGCACCCTTGAACTATTATGGTCACATATCATCTCACGGTGGAGCGTATCAGGAAGCAAAGGGTTAGGAATAATGCTGATGACGCTTTTGACCTTGATAGACATAGGCCAGAATGAGCAGCACCTTTGACCTTTTTACCTATCATGTTCGATCCTCGAGAAACATCGTTGGCAGAGTTTTCTTGGTGCTTCTCGGGTCAGTATAGGAATGATTTTCAGTGATTCAAATTCATTCACCATACTTGTTAATACTCACCACAGTTCCTCTCATCGCTACCGTCGGCACAGTCTTCCTCTTTGTCACACACCCAACTCCTGTAGATGCAGGTGGAACCGTCACTACAGGGCAACTCCCCACTTATACACGTGTGGGTAGGAGTAGCTAGAAAACACGTATAACGAAAACGATTGTTTAGATATCTTATTCATATATTATTAGTTATTGGTCTCAGGGGATTGCTATACGGACCCTTTTAGGCCTGAGGGAGGTCAAAGGAACCATTGCACCCCGAAGGCCTTCGGGGTACAATGGTTCCTTTGACCTCCCTCAGGCCTACGAGGGTCCGTGCGGCAAGCCCCTGCTACCAATAACGTATTTGTTTTCATTCCTCCACTATTTTCGTAAAACAAATAAAAACGAAATCTTCCGACCTGGATCATGCCAAATATATTGCAGCACAATAGTGCACTTTTAAAACTCATCCGACAGATATATACTGGCGAGCAAAAGAAATGCGACATTTTGGGAATCATCGGAAACACTTCAGTCAGTCAAATAATATGGTAAGATCAATTATACCCCCTAAAACCATCCACCCACCCACCCCCACATTCACAGGTATATGTATAAAAAAAAAATCACTCAAACCAATTTCCCGAGAGGCAGCCGCAAACGGAATCCTCAACAAGTGATGCCTGGCAATAATAATACGCCCAAAGAAAGCCACGTGTTGCTTTACAACAGAACACCAATGAGGGTGGAGGTTTGCGCATGGATTGCGCTTAGCAGGAGCAGGCTTTAGAAGCACCAGCATTTTAAAAGGTGGATATGAGCGTCATACATATGGCCTACATACCTAAGTACCAGTTACGTAAAACACACGCTCGGATTATATTGTATACGTGTATATGTATGTGTGCAAGTGGTTTGCGCGTGTTAGCTCTATACTGGACTTAACACGGGCGGTAGTATTGTGTTACGTTTGTGGTTGAGTTGATCTTTTGGGAGCATGTGTGTGTGTGATAATAGGAAATATCCGATGTTCCTTTGAGTTATTTTCCATAAGAATCACGTAAAAAGGGAGAATTGCGATCGATTTCTGTTGTCTAGCTAGAATGACGCATATTTTCGCTACAATGTTGTAAAGTTTAACCTACATTAGACTGGAAGTTTCTTGCAGGGTCGCGATCATTCTAGTGACCTCAGATATGATGTCAAAGTTTTGTAGTAAACAAGTTGGCTACAACTCGTACCATTTACAGAATGCGCATAGATGTTAGTGGAAGGCTGTAGTTATATCTAGATTGTTCTTTTTAATGAATATTAATAAGTTTTGGTTACGTTTTCTTTTTGATTGATTGAGTTGTGTAAATTGCTGGATTGTTTGTAAATCTGTAATAATATAAAAGAATGTGTTAGGAAATATGTGCGTACATTGTATGAGAGGCGCAGCGTGTCAAAAGTGTTGATGCATTGGAGAGGAGACAGTGTATCAGTGTTGGTGCATTGCATGGGAGACGCAGTGTATCAGAATTGTGGATGCATTGTAGAGAGACAGTGTACCATAGTGTAGATGCATTTGTGGATGCATTGTGCTGAGAGTGTATCGAGAGAATAAAATATTGTTGGAACTATTACTCCAGTACGGTCTACAACCTTGTGTCATGTGTGACGAGTTGCAGCTGAGTGAAGTGTCTTTACAAGAACCCTACGTGCGTGCGTCTGGTGTGGTTATATCATACTACGACGTAACATAGGGACTGGTGCATGTGTAGATGCACAAGTCGATGGGCAGTTGTCATGGCAATCATTGTATCCATTGGATGGCACTGATGCATATCTGGATTCATACCTGATATGGTAAATTTAACCCATTCTGTCCGCGACACACCACAGCAAGCTATGGCTCCAACACAATAGTTCAAGGGCATATAGACGCCAAGTTCTGCCACCACCCTTGAACTATCATGGTCGATCTGTCTCCTGAAATGTATTGCGGTGCTCACAGGATAACTGCAAAATGTGGGTATTTCGTAACTCGGGCACAATGAGGTAAGTGATTCAAAGCGCCAGCACTAATAGCTGCGGAAGTGTTGTATAGCGTCGCCGGCGGCAACGCCATACGACACTTCCTTAGCTATTGATGTTGGGCGCCTTGAATGAGTTCATACATTTTTGCATGCATGCAGTGACAGTACCAGCGGCTGCGAGATACGGCAAGGAAGCTTGAATTTCAAACTCTGCCCTTATCTTGACGTTGTCCTACGGACATATACTGACGAGCAAACTGAGAAATGCAACATTTTTGGAATCATCGGAAACACTTTAGCGTTTCCGCTGATTCCAAGAGTGTCGCATTTAATTTAATTGTCAGTATATTATGCGAGTTTGCTTACTGCAACCAGTTTCGTCGGTTGAATCCCCGCAGTCGTTGTCGCCGTCACATCGATACGCCACTGGGACACAATGCCCGTTGTTACACTTCAGCTGGTGCTCTCCGGAACAGCCCGTTGCTGCAGAAACAAGAAAGACAACGTCATTTCACAGCCCTTGGACTATGGTCACCCTTTCACTGCCATGGGACACAGATTATATTATGTCTTTGTGTTCAAACACCATTGCAGATTCAACGCCAAATATACCGAACCCATTATTATTATTATTATTATTATTATTATTATTATTATTATTATTATTATTATTATTATTATTATTATTATTATTATTATTATTATATTGTTGTGTTGTTGATATTATAATATAATTAGTATCATTATTGTTGTTGTTGCTGTTGTTGTTGTTGTTGCTATTATTATTATTATTATTATTATTATTATTATCACCACCATTATTATTAGGGAGTAGAGTGCACATTTCATCACAGCTCATGTTGTTTAAAGTGCGTTGAGCTTACCAATGGGGATTTAGCAATATATAAAACTCTATTATTACTGTCATCATCATCATCAACATCATCCTCATCATCACTATCATCTTCATTATCATTACTACATAATCCCTTCCATCCACGGAATGCGACAAGAAGCTAAGAACAAAAAAAAAAAACATCTATAGTTCGTGCCGCATATGCGGGAGCTCATGAGGTAATTCGCTTCATGCACCTTTTTTTTTTTCACAGTAAAGGGCTGACACCAGTCCACTCAAGCGAGAAGCATGCTGCTCTCATTTGGCGAAAAAACATTAAGTCCGTTTTGATGAAAAGCGAGATTTTCGTTATATTGCTAGGAAAATATAGCTTTTTTTTTTAACCCAAAGATGGATTTACTAAGTTAAGACTTTCAGCCCTGACGCACTACAGCAGGAGATGGGTCGACCATGATAATTCAAGGGCAGTGCCAGATAAGCTTGGCGCCTGTCGGCGCCAAGCTAATCTGGCACTGCCCTTGAATTATCATGGTCGATCCATCTCCTGCAACAGGTGTATATTCGTTAGATGACGCCTCCAAAATTTGGGAAATACGTGCGTCGGGCTGAATGAGTTAAGACACTTTAGATCAGCATAGCTTTTCATGAGCTCCTGCTTGCAGGAGATGGATTTTCAACAAAAGACATAAATCAAATAGCAGAAAAGGTGTGAGTTGATGCTAATGTGTGACATTAAGATGTCATAATCCCCGTACCAAAGATCTTATATATGAATTTTCATCCACACTGACGAGCAAAAGAAATGCGACATCCTTCGAGTCATCGGAAACACATCATGTCGCATTTCTTTTGCTCGTCTGTATATGACCTTCAGTTGCTGCTAGTACGTCACGAAGAGTACTAAAACTGAAAGGCAATACTACACTCACAGCAGCCATATTCGTCCGAGCCATCAGAGCAGTCCCTGTCACCATCACACGTCCACTGAGACTGGATGCATCTCCCGTCCCTACAACGGAACTCTAGGTCGCTGCACGGTCCTGAAGTTTGACACAATACACACGGTCAGCAACATGTGCTTGGACCGACGTCGGTCTTGGTCCGTTCCTTGTACATATCCTTTATCTCATTCAGCCCCGACATACCACAGCAAGACATGGATCGAGCATGATAGTTCATGGGTGGTGCACCAGAATAGCTTGGCGCCCATCGGAGCCAAGCTATTCTGGCACCTCCCTTGAACTATCATGCTCGATCTAATAATAATAATAATAATAATAATAATACATAGTTCTTGTATAGCGCTGTTCTCCAGGAAAACACTGGACTCACTGTCCATGCACAACAGCACACCCTCTCTCTCAGACACATGCACGATTGTACACTACTTTAAACCACCTCATCTCTTCCCAACACCTTACATTCACTTCCTCTACGATCAGAATAAAAGGCAGTCAACAGTTAGCTAAAGATGAGCTAAGTGTTAAATGCCTGACAGAAAAGAAAAGTCTTTAAATGAGCTTTGAACTGTGACAATGTGGGCAGATTCCGCATTTCAGTTGGCAGATAGTTCCACACACTTGGGGCTAAAAAGGTGAAAGAACGCTCCCCGACAGTTTTCATGTTAAGCTTCGGGATTTTAAAAAGTTTTACACTAGAGGAACGGAGGGTGCGTGATGGCTGATAAACAGACAGCTTGGCAGAAAGGTACGGCGGGAGAGATCCGTCAAAATGCCGATAGGCGAAAATTGCAATTTTGTACTGGCAGCGGAATTTTGCGGGCAGCCAGTGCAGCTGCTTCAGTAGAGGCGTAACGTGGTCTCTCTTTCGTTTCTTGAAGATGAAACGCGCCGCATTGTTTTGAATCATCTGCAAGCGTGAAATCTGATCTGCCGGTAAATCTGCCAGTACAGAAAATCGAGCATGGACGTAATGAATGCATTTACAAGTCTTGAGTTTATTGACGCCGCACTTTCAGTGAGACACAGTTCTGGAAGGGAACGCTGCAGCCACCAGTGTTTGCGAACTCGCCGTCAATCAGACTAAGGCGAGACTGAGAGCCAGCAGGCATGACTTCGGTTTTGTCGGCGTTAAGCTTAAGTTTGTTGCTTGTCATCCAGGACAGGACGTCGTCTATACAACACTGTACGCTCATCTTAGCGGAGCTGAAATGGCTGGCGCGCTACTTCTTGACAATTCAGTATCTCGTTAGAACGACTGTCTCTACAGTCCTTTGGGCAACTTCAAAATTTGGCGACTTCGGTCCTGGGACAGAATGTGTTAATGGCAAACTTGTCTTGACATAATGTGCTCAAGAGAAACATATGTTGATGTTGTAATAGAACGGCAATGAGTACATGTGAATACATTCACTGCTGGTCGTTGTCTGCAGAAATCATCGAGACAAAAACCGCTACCGACAGCCAAAGGGTTAATTGAACTTGTATATATGCCTACAAGAGTAAACTTTGGGTACAACGAACTGCCAGGGGACCGAATTTAATTGTTGCTGTATCCAAAGTTTGTTAGACGCGAAGTCAAATTTATATGGAAAGAGACTGGTGACTGAAGAAGCGTTTTTTATTATCCGAAGTTCGTTATAAGCGAAGTAATTTACATGGAACAAACGCAGACTGCGCTACTGAACAAGTGTTGTCAGTTATATCCGAACTGCGTTATGCCCAACCTTGCTATAAGCGAAACTTAGTGTACATGCATACAACAATAGTGACAGACAGACCAACAGATAGATTGAGATGGAAATATGAGTTACTTGGTTGCCTTTTTGATTTCCCTGGTTCACTGCTAAGGGCATGTTTCTGTTTCTTGTATTTCAAGACACTGCCTGCTACACACACAAAGAGACACACGAGCACAACTCTGGGAACCATCACAGCTGAGTAAGAAAACTGTTTACTGCGTCTTTCTTTATCTCTTGTACACACAGTCATGTACAGTACAACCTTTTCAGCGCAACCATCTGGTTTTTTGTTTGTTTTGTTTGTTGCTTTTTTTGTTTGTTTGTTTTTTGGTTCCTGTTTAAAAATATGAACAACTATGAAATAGGGCTCGTCGGAGCGCATTCCGGAGCATGCATATGACCTTTTGGCGTGTGGTCATAAATTCTGGCAAAGAAGTAACAAGATAGAAATTACGTCACGTCTAGCTACGCAAACCTTGCTGGAGAAGGTCTTTTTGGCGCCACGCCGTGTGTGTGTGTGTGTGTGTGTGTGTGTGTGTGTGTGTGTGTGTGTGTGTGTGTGTGTGTGTGTGTGTTTATGTGACAGCGACTAGAGCCTGCGTTTGAGGACGGACAAGCTTGAAATTGTATGACATTGTCCCTAAAAGAATAATCTCGAGGCTTTGGCGAGAAAACGTCCCTTTGATCCACAATGGGATCCGTAATTTTTCTTATTTTTACTAGATATTTTGCGTGTAGCTAGATAAAGGGAAGATATTGAATGAGTTCGTTAACCAGCATTGCACCATTAGAACTTTTAAAGTGGTAATTAAATATGTTTGTAAAAAAATATAGCTTGACGTTTTGGGATTAATTTCACGAATTATTTGGGATTAATCTTAAAAGAATTGAAACTTTTTTACGAAAAAAACAACTATCTTCTCATTAATAATCGCATGATTTTTCATATACGGTATTTACATAAGCCTACAGTTTGTCTCGGCTGTCGGGTACGATTAGGCCAATTGTGACCTGTAAGCCCTAGGTGTGAAAATCAGATAATTTTCTGCACCACTTTTTCGGAGTTATTTTTAAAACGATGTTTCTTTTACCAAAAAAAAAAAAAAAAAAAAAAAAAAAATCTTCTCAATAATACCCGCATGATTTTTCATAAACAGTGTTTGCATGAGCCCGCTGTTTGTACCGGCTCTGGGGTAGGATTAGGTCAAATTGTGACCTGTAAGTCCTAGGTGTGAAAATCAGCCAGAAAATTATTCGATCCTGTAATACGTCAAATGTTAGTACTGAGATGAGTGACGTATAACATCGACTCGTCACTATGAACACGGCGTCGTGGGACTAATGATGCCAGGACGTGAAGCTTGAAGTGACGTCATTTCGCTGCTCATGCTATTATTCTTCTTCAGAATAGCTGTCGCTACGCCGGACCACGGTGCTTACGAATGGCGGGAATCGCCGTGCGTCCGTCTTTATTTATGTGTGCCAGTTTGTGTGGATCAGAGGGTGGGTTAGAGTAAAAGGAGATCGATCAGAAGGATAAGCTTGAAAATAGGAACAACTTTGGGCTGGGGTCCCATCTTGTTTGAAAGAAAAAGTGGTCTTAACCCCTTGACTGCCGAGAAAAAAAGTGGAGTGACACGCTCCAAATGCAGCTGCATCGCTCATGACATCAGTAGCAGGAATTTGTTTCAGTTATTGCCCTACAATTTTAATTTTTAAGGCGGCCGCATTCAATCTTAATTTTTAAGGAGGCTGCATTCATGTTGATCTCACGGGTGATGTACCCCGTTACGTGCACGATGGGGTGAGATCGAAAGTGGGAAAGGTAAACACAAAAACGACCCTTCGACTCGACTTCGGAGTCACAGTGAAAACATATGAGGTTTTTTATTACTCTTTCGAGACGTGCCGCCTCCGGATACGCAGCATATACCGCGTATGCGGAGGCGGCACGTCTCGAATGAGTTAACGATATCTAAGAAAATGATTGATGAGAATCAAAAACAGTAGTTCCTGGGAATCTTCGAAGTAGGATTTCATTGTGTTTCGTGTAGATTTGTGTACGGAAAACTCTAAATAACGCGGCTTGACTGCATGCTGGATTCTCAGATGTGACCTATCCTGGTGCTATTTTCTACAACTGGTGTTAAGAGGTGACCAGTTAGCAACGATTATCCCATGCCTGTGTTTTGAACTAGCACATGTGACGCAAGCTTAGGATGCAATCAAAAAAGTATCTACATGAACTTTAATGCGAGGAAGAGCGGGACAGTTATTAACGTTTTGGTCCCTAGCCAAAGTCGGCCGGACGGCCTTTTGCGCATTCGGTAGGTAGTAAAATCCAGGAAGCTGAGATATATGTTAAGAACTCAATGTAGGCTTGAAGTAGCTCTGCTGCCATGACCGCATGCTGTGACCGGAGTTTGCACCAGTTGGTCAGTGGTCCTAAAAAGCATAGGTAACATAAGTGGGAGGCACGTCCGTTTCCAGGCATTGAGTATGCCAATGTTCGCGGAAGGCCGGATGGCGGCGTTTAAACCAGTGAGAGAGCAATGCTGGGAATCTAAGGCGATGATTAACAGGGATTGAGGGGGCAAAGCGGGAGTCTTGCTAGGCAGCAGTTTTATATCACGCGCGATGCGCATGATACAAGACAGGGGCGGATATGGCGGGGGCGGGGGGCGGGGGGGGGGGGGGTACTCGTGCTTACCCCCCCCCCCTCGAGTTGAAGGTCCCAAACAAAACGTTGAACCCCCCCCCCCCCCCCCCCCCCCCGAGTAACTGATCCACAGGAGTCTGTGGTGCTGATTGGTCAAAGGGTCACTGATACCACCAATCATAAGAAATTACGAGTATAGTACTAGGAACGCGTGGTTAGCCTAGATTCCAAGGTTTTTGTTCATTCTTCTAGAGACAGCTACTGCAAGCAGTAAGTCATTATAATTTTACTGTTGGACGCGAACCTTGGAAAAGTGTCCGCGGTGACCGGTGGCAGAAGGTTTGTTGGCAATTAGCATCGGGCCCCTGTCTCAGTGTCGGCTTCATCGCTTTTTAAAGTGCTTTAGGCGCATGGGCTTAAATAACCACTTTTAACTCACTCAGCCCCGACACACCACAGCTAGACATGGATCGAGCATGAGTCGCTCAAGGGTGGTGCCAGAATAGCTTGGCGCCCATAGGGGGCGCCAAGCTACTCTGGCACCACCCTTGAACTATCATACTCGATCTTTAACTACAATTGTAATACAGTCCTTCAGAGGGCAACTTCAAAATTTGGGGATTTCGCGGCTCCTGCGGCAGAATGTGTTAACGGTCAGTTGGGCATACAGTAACATCTTACGTCAATCACGAAGGGCGATAATCTCCTTCACTGACTGTCATTGGCTGCAGCCGTTTGTGCTTCTATAATCTTAGTAATACCGGCAGCGCCAAAAAGCCCCAACCGTCCGAGGAACATGGATACAAAGCGGTGCCAGCACGAGGCCTAGAATCATGATGAGCCCCCCCCCCCCTCGCAACTGCGGGGGCTCATGAGGCTCTGTGACACTTGCAGCTGGATTGTGTTCATCTTTTCTCGGCGGTGAAAGGGTACGAAGTCTGGCATTTTCTGTGGATAACGCACAAAGGACTTGGTGTCGACTGAGGAGACCTAGAGGTGCATGTGTACCAAGTTTTTCGAAGTGGAATACCGGCAGTTCACTTCAGTTCGTTCACGGGAAGATATATGCGATCGGAAAGGCCCATACGCGTTCCGCCCCAGAAGTCTTCCCAGAGTCCCGTGTCAGCATGTGCGCGGTCTGCCGAATGCGCGAATGGCCATCGGCCCGACGTCAGCCAGCGGGCCCAAGGCGGCCGACTTCGGCCCGATGGCCTTTGCCGCGCACTGGGTGGTTTACTATGGATTTATCATGGCCTTTCCATCTGACCAGCGTCTGCTTCCTTTCTCCACTCCTCTGCTACGGAGGCGATCATTTTAGTGGTGCCCTTTGCTCTGTTCCTGGACTGAAAGGCTTTCTCAGGCTTTTCGCTATGTCTGATTCGTGGGCTCAGATTTCAGCCCTGCTAGCAAGGGTGTCCGGTGACTGCTGACAAATCTGCGAGAGCCTCGCCAGTTGGTTTAGAGAAACGACTGCATTGGAGACAACACTGTTAGACCCCAACGATTTCCTCGCCCCCAGTTTCGATACAAAATAGTTCCGGTCCCTAAAATCTGCTTAGTGTAATGTTTGGAGTACTGTTGGTGGTGCGTGAATCGTGGATGTCAAGCATACAAGGAGTAAACAACACTGATTGATGTGTTCAGACTGATTTTGTATTCATACAGAAATATCGGTTGATGATGATCGCCATGTTGGTAGCCAGCGTCTAGCGATAACCCTAGCGTCGCGTAAGTGCCGCGATTAGTGAGGAGTTAGTTCCCTTGAAGTTGTACATGTATTCATGAATATGAAACTCAACACATTACACTTAGTATTTGTATCTTCACTGCTAGTCGTTTTCTGCACGTGTTAAAACTCGGTTCGACTATCATTTTATGTTTACAAAGAGGAATACTTTGAGCTGTCTAAAGAGATAGAATAGATGGGGATCCCCGGACACACCTCCCCCGTTTTATAGATTTATTATAATCAACTAACCATTTAGACAAACGCACTCCAGCAAATACAATCGATGCTTTTATTGCCCGGCCATTTTAGTTTCACTCCGGAAATCATCTACCCCAACTTGAATAGATGGGGATCCCCAGACACACCTCTCCCGTTTTATAGATTTATTATAATCAACTAACCGTTTAGACAAACGAACTCCAGTAAATACAATCGATGCTTTTATTGCCCGGCCATTTTAGTTTCACTCCGGAAATCATCTACCCCAACTTGAATATATGTGGATCCCAGGACACACCTCCCCCAATCAATAGATTTATTATAATCAACTAGCCATTTAGACAAACGCACTCCAGCAAATACAACCGATGCTTTAATCACCTAGCCATTTTAGTTTTACTCCGGAAATCATTCAAGCAACGATTTTTGATCAGCTGTCAACCCGCGATTATTAAGGCAGATCCCCCACCCCTAAGTCTAAACAGATTATTTTCTAGTGCACAAGTCATGGGTACAATTATCAAGTTACTGTTCAAGTTACTGTCTATGTTACTTTTTGGATGTTTTTAAGTAAATTACAAGTACTTAATAAGGTACATTATAAACCTCTAAGTAACTTTGTAAGTAACTTTGAAGTTAGTTGCCATAAGTTCTTTTAAGTGACTTAAAACAAGTTCTTATAAGTGACTTAAGATAAGTTTTTATAAGTTCTTATAAGTTCTTAACCGAAGTCAGCAAGATACTTGGACAGATTTCCGAAGTTACAAGGACAATAAAAAAAACTTTTTTTTTAGTAATAGTCTGGTGGAGGGGCAGATGGTGTTAAATAGGTAGGGGTGAAAGGCATGACATCTCTTTGCGAAGAGTATGATAAAAATAATTGATTACCAAAACATATCGTTAATCGCTTGTATGCTATGCTATTTTAGAAAGGGATCGGGACTTCCAGCTTTCGCTGATTTCGTCCAGGGGGGGGGGGGGCGGGGAATGGGGGTGGGGCGGGGGAGGGGGTTTATTTTGACTGTTGCTGATGTACGCGCATCGCTTTATTCTATCCTTCATCATGCCTGTCCGCGCCTTGGGCGGTTGGGTCGTTGGGGAGAGCCCGTGCTCCAGTGGGTGTCCAGGTCCCGGTCTCGCTGGGTCGGTGGTGTTGTTAACCTTCTCTCTCCTTCCTTGTTTGTTTATATGTACTTAACTAGGGGGTGCTCGTTGAGCAGGTGTATTGTGAGTTTGGTGGTGGTGGACCATGTTGTAGGGTCAGGGTTTATGAGGCCTTCTAACGTGAGGGGCGTGTTCAGTCTTTCTGCTATTGTGGCTCTGGTTTCTTCTATATTTTGGCAGTCTAATAGTACGTGCTCCGTAGTGAGTATGTGGCCGCATGTGCATACTATTTGGTTCGGGTGGACTAGGTATCTTTCGCCCCCCAATCGGACTCTTGTTAGCCGTGATTGGTCTTTCCTCTTGCCTTGAAGAAGGGTGGGTATGTTGTTAAGTACCCTTGTGATATTTTTCCATCTCCCTCTTTTGGTCTGGTGGAATTCTTTTACCCATAGTTTTTGAAAGGCGGGTCTGAGTGCATTGGACCTCTCGTTAGCTGACAGTGGTAGGTTGAAGAAGGTCAATTCTTGATCGAGGCCTTTCTTCACTACTCTGTCTGCACTTTCATTGCCTGGGATCCCCACGTGGGAGGGGACCCACATGATTTTGATCGTTTTACCGTGATCTGCGAGTTCTGCTGCTTGTACTCTAATCAGGTATGTTAGGTCTTCTCTGAATGAGTCTAGGTTTTGGATCGCTTGGATTGCTGACAGCGAGTCCGTCACTATGAGTATGTGTTTGTTTTTCTGTAGGTCACTCTTTATTGCCTTATAAGCTCCTAGGATGGCCGTGAGTTTAGCTGTGAAGACAGCTGAGTGATCTGGTAGCTTTATGGCCCGGTCCGATTTGTTGGGGACGTGGATACCTAGTCCGGTTGCGTGGGTGGTTGGGTCATGGGACCCGTCTGTATAGATGAGTGCGTAGTTTTTGTATGTAGTGGTTTTTTTAATGTCAAACTCCATTTTCATTTTGGGCCCGTCTACTTTTTTCTGATACTTAGTTAGGTCCAGATCTACTTCTATTTGTGGGAGTCTCCATGGTGGTGCCTTTATTTGTATGATCGGTGTTCTGCTTGGTAGTTTTAGGTTTATAGAGGCTTCGATTTCCTGGACTACGGTTTTTATTTGTGGTGTTTGGTTGCGTTTGCCTCTGGTTTTGTGGTCTGTGGTGAGAGTGAATTTGGCCGGGTGGTCTTCTGGCATACATACTGTTTTATAATATAGGTTAGCCGCTCTTTCCTTTATTATGAGCGTTATGGGTTTTTGCCCACTCTCTGCCAGTACAAGCAGGTTTGGGGTGTGTCTGGGGACCCCCAGGGCCACTTTCAAGGCGTCCGCTTGTACTGACATCAGCTTTTTGGTTTGACTTTTGTTTAGGTTGGTAAGTAGTGGGGCTGCGTAGAGTAGTCTGGACATTACGAAGGCGTGATAAAGGTTTAGGAGTGATTTGGGGTCAGTGCCCCAGTCTGCTCCGCTGACCTTGCGCATTAGGTTTATTCCTTTCCTGGCAGACTGGCATATTTGTTCAATATACGGTGTCCAATTGTTGTTTTTTGTGAATGTTACTCCTAGGAATTTGATGCTTTGGCCATATTCTATCTCTGTTTTACCAATTTGCAATTTGGGGATCGGAGCTTTCACTTGGTATTTTGGACTTTGGTTGTAAGTCCTTGAACCTTTTTTATAGTTTCTTTTACACCTATCTTTTTTCCTTGTTCTAAAAAAGATTTCTTAAGCTCTTCAACGTTCATGGGTTGACTACGCATCTTATTCTGTATTTCAGACTTTTGTTGTTTATAGTTGGCCAAATCATCCTGAACTCTCTTAAATTCAAGATCATCAATTTTATTATCTTCCAAAGCCTTACTGATAATAAGTTTTATACTGCTCAGCTTAGCTCCAGCTAATGTACTCAAGGCTTCATGCTTTTGCAACTTTGAATGAAATCTTTTGTTAAGGGCTTTCATACCAAAGCATGCCAGGCCTGTGACAAGGCCAACACCTTCAATAGCAATTCCTATGACACTTCCCACTCCCGTTGCAAACAGAGCTATACCTCCTACAGATAATCCAGCTGATACCACACCCACTGCCATTGATGTGTTGTGTACAGAACTGAAAACCGTTTGGTAACGTCGTTTACACCTCGAGTATTTTGCTTGTTCTCCTTCCAAATACTTCAACGCTTCTGTAATATTCATTAAACAGAATGAGTCTGCCTGTAATGTTTTATCTGGAACAATAGGCGCAGGCAGCTCAGGTTGTATTTGTGGATACAAGTTCACCATTTTTTATGACAAATATTTTTTTAAATATTTAATCAGCAATTACATTTTGCAACTCTTCAAGAGTATACAATTTGCTAGCATAATAAAACGAAACAAGATCTATGTGTTCCAGTTTTATAAAACTTAGAAAAACTAAAGTTGTTTTATCGATCACTATTTTAACAGCAGGATTACTACTGGATACTTCTATTTCTGTGCCTTTTCTAATAACAATAAAGACCTTTGTTGACTCTTTTACTGTGTCATCCCACGTAAGTTTGATTCCCTGTGCAATATCAGCTTCTTTGGCTGCATCCACAGATCTCATGATAATTTCAAATACTATTGTCGCTTCTCTAGCTATGGTAAAGTTTGCTGGCACAAACACAACTAAAGTATCTGATCTACTTTTCTATTTGTAAGAAGATACCTCCGTTTCTCATACTCTTGCACTTTTAGTTTTTCTCTGCTATTGTTGTTTGTGGCAAAGCTCGGAACAAGGCTCACAATCAATGGCCCAGAGTTAACAACTTTCCTAAATACTAAGGCACCTTCATCATCAGTGTATACATAAGGACTAATAAATTCAAACTTTATGTCCCAGTCAATTGTTGGTAGAGGTGTAGGCACAAGCGAAACTACCCACTTATTACCCACATGTTTTAAGTTGTACGGCACATTATTTACAGGAGTAGGCACAGTGACATCAAGCAGCTGACCAAGTTTAGGAATTGGTCTCTCGGTGCCTTCTTTCATGTCATCGATTACTTTCCGCTTGTACATGCCATAGGAATCAAGTTCAAACCCATACACTTCACCAATCTCACCTTCTTTTTCAAAATCCTGCACGTCAGCCAAATCTTTCAACTCTATTACTGGACAGGCAACTGGTGTAATTCTCGGCTTTGGACCAAGACCACTCATTTTTTATAAAACAAAAATAAAATTTATTTAACTTCCAACACAACATAAAAATCATGCATGACAACTGGTTTGTCATCCTGATTAGTTACATATAAGCACAATGATTTAAAGAAACTGCAGCCTAATTTTTTTAACTGAGAATTAGGAAATCTAACAACTACATTTTCACAATAAGGAGCAGTTCCAGTCGGCAAGCATCTTAACAAAGTTGAAGGCTTTCCATTGTGTACATTTTCAGTAGTGCTTAGTTCTTTTAAATGAACATTTAACACTGTGTGTACTGACAAATGAACAGGATATCTGCCAGTTATTTTTGATTTTTTTGGTAAAAGTAGACTTCCGACTAACGGTGACCAATCTTCATCTGGATATATTATTATTTTTCCTAAAAATCCAAGTAATAATAAAAGACTAATTGATAAAGAAAACTGACCACTTTTCGGAAATTCAATTGTGACAAGTAAATTAGCTGGGTTTAAAGTTGCTTTAATTTTAAATTCATTTTGAAGCCATTCAGCTAAAGTACAAAAGTCATAATACCCAGCTCGTAAAATATCACTCTTCTCAAAACCATCGAGAGTTCCATTTACAGAATAACTAGTATCATCTGTTACATTAAACCACTTTACAGTGTAGAACATTTCATGGATAGCTACAGCCTTATTACCATCACGATTATCAATCCCATTAGTTAACCACACTGGTTTACTTGTGTCAAGATTTGATAAGGTTATAAACATTTTTATTATCGCATAAAAAAAGCATAATGGAATTTAAATCACCAACAATTGCCACTACAAACTCGTTTCAACTTAACGTGGATGCCAAATACAATGTCGCACCTACTTATGACCAGAAAATAATTCAACTAAATCAGCTTGATATAGCTTTGTCTGAAGCAGATTTATTTCAAGTAAAAGTTCCAAACCCCTATGATCATTACCTAAACCCTCCAATTACAGATGATGCAACTGCAAGAAAGTGGTCCTTAAGCCCACTACAAATGTTTCAAAACCAACTTAACTTTGCTATACTGTGTTCTACCACTGGCTGTGGTGTTTCTTTTACAGACCATTTGAATCACCCGAACAAACTGATAAAGTCTGTCTATCGTTTCCACACTTATTACCAGCTTAGAAGAATACTGTCAGAACTGCATACCCCACTACCCACTGAATCCAGTTTCATCAGGTTTAACAATCCCATGGATATGAAAGCATTTGAACGCATCTGTAATGAATTTAACATCAGTACAAAGTATGACTTTACACAAAAACTTGATGATCACAAAGGCATGGGAACATTGTATTATGCTATGAGTCACAGACAATACCCTCAAGATTACTGGCCTCCCTACTCTTCATTCTCATCAAAATCTGAAGTGTGGTTAGGCTCAATTGAACAGAAACAGTCTAATGCCTGGACCACATTTGTCTTAGACAGGAGTGATGGGTTTACTCAAGCAGGAGTCGAACGCATTAATGAGTCTATCAGAACGTTTGTATGGTGCATTTTAGGAGCACAAGCTCAAACAAAATCAAACATCTTAAATGGTAGTGGAAAATTTGAAGCACAAAAACAGTTTCTGGCAAACCTGGAAGATTCAATTAACTCAGTTGTAGATCTCCCATCAAGCATACAACACTACCAAGACATTCTCAGATATGCCAGATCGAAAGTTGACTTTGTAGTCGGCATCGGGTTATACATGTTACCATCAGACCTTCAACTCCAAATGGGTACAATAACAAATTATAATAATGAAATAATTGTTGCTGGACATGATCAGAAATTAGGTTTCAATCAATCTGTAAACTTGAGTCCATCAACCACTCACCTACAACCATTAATAACGCCAGTAACATGTGTGTGTGTGTGTGTGTGTGGTGTGTGATATTTGAGAAAATGCTGTGCACACATCGGAGGGACACAAAATAAACTTCGCGGGCATAAATGGCGTATTCTTATTGATAAATTGTCATTTGTCACAACATTACCCAATCAATCAATCAATCAATCAATCAATCAATCAATCAATCAATCAATCAACCAACCATCCAATCAATCAATCAATCAATCAATCAATCGGTCGGTCGGTCGGTGGGTTGGTCGGTCGGTCGTTCGATCGATCGATCGATCGATTAATAAATCAATCATGACACATACTGCCATTACAAGTTATATTGTTACACCCAACCATTTCCACGCCCCAAGCTTAGTCAAGAAACGGGATGTCTCTTTTCCGCTTGCAAATGGCGGCAGCTGGGAGCTGTTTGATTGGGTGAATGCTTAGACAGAGATAGAATATATGGGGATCCCAAGACACACCTCCCCCCCCCCCCCCCCCCCCCCCCCGTTTTATAGATTTATTATAATCAACTAACCGTTTAGACAAACGCACTCCAGCAAATACAATCGATGCTTTTATTGCCCAGCCATTTTAGTTTTACTCCGGAAATCATTTAAGCAACGATTTTTGATCAGCTGCCAACCCGCGATTATTAAGGCAGATTCCCCACCTAAATAATTAATGCTGTCATTGACTTTTTAAAACAAAAATATTATATTACATTATAAAATGAACCAAGACGAATTGCTACTTTTAAACGATATCTGTTCTGTAGAAAACAAAGACTTAGACTCTAAAAAACAAAGGCTTCTCTCTGTAGTTGTTTCTGGAAAATCAAAAGCTTTTCTCGGAAAACAATACATGACAGAAGACATAGAATCACTCACTGCTGATGAGCTAATCAAACTTCATGCTAAATATGAAAATCACATTAGTTCACTAATGACACGTGATTTGAGTCGATCTCTTGTCTGCCTATACACAAAAGCTGTGAGTCACTTCCTACCTGTTGATAGTGACAGCCTTTCACATGATCTCGAAAGCAACCCCATAGTTTCAAGTTCAATAGGCAAATTAGCATGCCTTATGTTTTACAAATTTGGGAATTACCTTGCACCTGTGGTAACCTTACTTGTTACTAGTAGTCATATTGATTTTTCTAAAATAAATTTTAAATTAGAAGAAAATAGACGAGACCCAGATGACTCCACAATTGAGTCCTGTCTTGACACAAGTTCAAACGGTGACTAAGGTTAAAAGTCCAGGTCAAATAGAGGCTGGGAAAAAATTAGCTGAATATAACAGACAAAAAATTACAGATTCAAGCATTAACAGAAAAGACTCAAGTAACTGACACGCCGTCAACAGCTCCAACCCCAACGCAAGTGTCACTACCGCCAGGACCAACATACCCCCAACAAAGTGAGAGACAAACAACTGAGTCTAAACCAAAAATATCAAATTATATAGTTGCTGGATTTGTTGTCGGATTTGGTTACGTAGGTTACCAATTATACAAAAAATACAAACCACAGATTCGAACAGTGTCCAAAAAATCAGACACTCCAAAAATAAAAGAAGTAGTCGCCACATCACCAGCAACACCCAAAGCCGTGGACCCATTTTACATGCAGTAAATAAATTTATTATTTTAATTTTTGTGTCATAAGAAAATGAGTGACACAAAGAACATAATGAACCTCGTCTATCACTCTGCCATGATAAGCGGACTAGCAGTAGCGTATTCTATCCTGGGGAAAAGTCTTCTCAAAATGAAATCAGCAGACTTAAGTAGACTAGACTTCGAAGACAGCGCTAAACTAGTAGCAGTTGTCACAGCATCGATTGCCACAAAAGACCTTCTCGTTAAGCAAGGAATTATTCCAGAAAATGTTTCTATGTAAATAAAAACTATGGCAACAATAGCTATTATGATTGGTGGGGCCGTTGTTAATGCATTGGCATTTAGTGGATCAAACTATCTCTTTTCAAAAATGAGTAGAGAGGAATCTGCAGAAGAAATGAAGCGTCACAATGAGGCGTCTGAAAAACTGGCACAAGCTCAACAAGATTATGAGAAGCAAAGAATTGAGAAACTTGATTTTATCAATGAAAAACTAAGGCTTGAGGGTCGTGCACAGCATACATTTTCAAATGTTGATGACGTGATTAAAGAATATTTTCTTGTTACTGGCGAAGACATGACCATCCCGCAACCAAAACTTAGTGACTATTACCAGCCAAGCCCAGAACAAAAAAATGGAGAAATAATATTTGTTCTAGTAGGAAGGACATTTGTTTATTTTACAGGAGTTTTTATTGCTAGAAAAAATAACAGACGCTAAACTATCAAAAATATATTACTCCCCTATTGGCTACTGGAAAGGGAAAACCGCAATAGAAAAATTACATGCGGCTGTGGGTGGTGATGTCACACTCGAACAAATAAAACAGTGGCTACAAAAACAGGCAATTTGGCAAATTTATTTACCTGCTCCAAGAAAAATAACAAGACCTCATTTTGTAAACACTATCCCTAATGACACCCATCAAATGGATCTCCTGTTCCTACCACACGATACAATAAGAAAGAAACGATACAAGTATGCATTAACTGTTGTCGACATAGCTTCAAGGTACAAGGAAGCTGAACCCATAACTGACAAGAATGCTGTAACAGTGGCCACTGCGTTAACAAAAATATATAGTCAAGGCCATTTAAAATTTCCCAGACTTGTTCAAGTCGATGACGGGAGTGAATTTAAAGGTGCTGTTAATCAGTTATTTGCAAAGCATGGAGTGCTAGTGCGGTGAGGCATACCAGGTGTGCACAGATCACAGGCAATTGTTGAGAACTTTAACAAGCAATTATCAGAGAGACTTTTCAGCAATCAGTATTCTAAGGAACTCATGCATGACGCACGTAACACTGAGTGGGTTAAGAGATTACCATTTGTGATAAAAGCAATGAATAATGAGGGTCATTTAAAACCTGCTGATGCTATCAAATTAAAAACAATACCATCAGGGTCAGAAATAAAAACAACACCTCCAGACACAAGCTTGTTTACAAAACAGGTAAGATATTTGTATCAACCTGGTGAGGCTGAGAATGATGTCAGGCGCAGGGCAACTGATCCAATTTGGTCTACGTCTGTCCACAATATAAAAAAAATAGTTCCTTCCGCTAATGCAACAATTTATTATTTATATGAGCCTGCACCAAAGAGGGCATTTGTCAGAGAAGAATTACAAATTATTCCTCCAGACACTGTTACACATTTCAACAACTAATTCATCGATTAGTTTATCAACTAATTTATCAGCTATTTGTTCAGATAACTTAAGCCTGTAATGCCCAGGTGCATAAGCCTTTTCCTTAGTGTGAAACATGCGTTTTGTGTCCCCTACTGCAAGTGACTTTTTATGTGTTTGGATCATTTCAATATTGTATCTATTTGACCTCAGTGTCTTGTTTGGATAATCAGGCATCAGTTCTCCATCTAATACTTGCTTATAATGTTCATGTCAAATGTCTTTATTTTTTATCGCTGTTTTCTTGATACCTTTTGCTTTGGACTGACTGCCTTTTTGGTGAAGTATGGAATACATTTTTGACCTCAGTCTAAAGTACTCAACAATAGGCACTCCATTGAGTTCGTCTTTAAACTTACCAGGCACTTTTTTGTTTTGTGTGTTGTACAGTGGATGATCCTTAGGGTAGTCAGACGTGTCATACATATGCAACTCTGTATTCATGTCTTTATAAAAGTCTTCAGTAGGCACATCTATTATCATAGAGTCGGTGTCAGTGTATAACAGACGGCACTCAGGATACTTTGGTTTAAAGTAATCATAATAAATTCAAGCATCAACAGTTTTGACAACTCGAGTATTGCCATACCAATAAATACTGGTTTGTCCAGTTTAACAGTCTTTTTTTTGAGTGACACTGCATATAGTGATGAATGAAACTTTTTGTACCCTGTGTACTGTGGCTTGCCTGTAAGTTTAATTGCACCCAATTCAGTTGTGACCAGTCTCACATCTTTGCGGTGATGAGGATTTTCCATAGTCTTGCCAAAACAGGCATTGTTCATAAGCTTAAAGAAGTCTTTGTCAAATGCAGTGTTGCCGTCCCTCGCACGTAATGTTGTGTTCTTCATTATGTAATCTTTCATAAAAGCACTTTGGTCAAATTTAATACCTCTGTGAACTTTCTTTAGTACTAACCCATGCCTGATATAAAACTGCAGTAAGCGATAGTGGCAAACGTAATTGAATTTGTCATTCAAATTTGGCATAGTTCTTTTTTACCTGTCATACTCATTTTTTCAACAGCCAACGGATAATCATTGTGGTAATCATGTAGGTGGTGCGGGTACTCCAAGTCTACTTCAAAGATCCAACCCTTCTCATTATTTTGGTCACGTTTCATAATATAGTTTGTTAATTTTTTTATACCACACTGTGACAAATCATACAGACAAAAGTTTTTCAAGGGCAATAACTCACACATCGCATATCCATACAAATTATTGGCGTCAAGGTACGTAATAAATGACCTTGGCCTTGAGGGGTCAAAGTCATCAAGATATTTGTTGTTGGCCTTGGCGTAATTGTTCGCTGTAATACTAATCCCTCCCCTCAATCCACGTTCCACCATTTCACCCATCGTACGATCAGACAACAGGTCTATAATTATCTTAATGGATTTCAAAAATGCGTCCCATGTCATGCCAGGACTAGTTATGTAGCAAGCAGGGTCAAGACTGTAGTGTAACAAACCCTTTTCACGATAACTTTCAAATACGTCTGCTAGCAAGCAAACATCAGCTTTCAAGTACTGGTCATGGTAGTCACCAATCGTCTGACACCCCAATTTATCCCATGCATCAAGAGCGTGCTGGTAATCAGAGTCAGAAATACCTTTGCCAGTTAGTGTAGAATAAAATTTTTCTTTTGGTGGCAGTCTCCTTTCCTCAAACACAATCCAGTGATCAATGTACTCATAGGGATAGACACCTTTCTTGATTAACTCAGGCTCAAAATATTTACTTGTTATTGGAAACTCAGTCAGTCCTTCAGCCAGACTAGCCAACCCTAAAGACAAATGTTGCATAGAGTCATAAAATGCTAATTTGTCCAACCTAAAATTCAAGTATTTCTCAGTTGTCTGGGCGATGCAACTAATTTTTTTTGTAAGACTCATCCACAGCCTGCATGATAATATGTGAATCATACTGTTTGAGATTGTGAAAAAAGATAGGTAGTTTGTATTTTTTAGGATCTATTTTTAAAAACAAGTTACATTTGTTATGTGCAGCACCTATGTAACGCCCAGTTATGTGGTCATGGTAGCAAACTTTATCACCATCAAGGGCGTCTTCACAAATCCAACACATCACTGCTGCATCAAAATTCTGTTTGTCTTCTTCTGTCATCACCAAAGGCATCTGACACTTTTCCAAATAATGTACTACCTGACTATACAGTTGTCTCATTTCTGTTAAAAACTCAGCTGCTGCATTTTCACCTCTATAGATAACAGGTTCTGTATGCTGACCGTCTGACCTAACAAGAATATATCCGAAAGAACACACCACTTGATCACTCAATTTTACTGTCTTTGACAATGATTCTGGAACAGGACCTTCATACAAAACCACCAGTGATTCAAAATCAGCATACACTACAAACGGTAGCTTTTGCTGATTTCCATGGTTTTTAAAATAAACCTTGCTACCAGGATCTGGATACCTAAGTTCTGTTTGAATATCATCAGGTGACCTACAATGTTTAACGTGTTTGTGTGCTACTTCGATAGAGGAAAACCTTTGTAAACATTTTTTACAAAATTCCTGTTTACACCTGTGTTTTGTTGTATGCTCACGAATTAGATGTGACATACTCCTAATAATTGTGTAGTGAAAGTTATCACCAGAACTTATTATTAACATGTCAACATGCTTATCTTCTGGCTGACCGTAGGTGGGGGCAAGTGGTGACACTCTAATTGGTTCTAATTTGATTTCAGATTCATTATTCCATACATACACATTTACAGATATACCATGCTTTAGTTTTTCAAACAAGTCTATGTCATCTACCTTAACAGGAAAATCTATACCACTGAATTTGAGTTCGTTTTCAAATTTGGCATAGTTAGATACACGTTCAGGTCTTGTTTTTACAAAGTGAAGTTTGGCAAGAACACACCACATGAAACAGAAATTATCATTGTTCTGAATATTAACAACAGCCTTTTTGTTTGCAACCTCAACTGGCAGTGGCAACCATGATTTGCCTAATATAGGATGATATCTTGACTGCTTCAGTTGCAGTTCATGTACACGACCTTCATGCCAGCCAGATCCCTGCATTTTTGCTCTGTCAATTGCTTCAAGAAAGTCAGGCAACAGACTTTCTTTAAACACTTTTTCCAATTCCCTTCTTGAATTAACTGTGTGTTGTCTTGTCAAGATATACGAAACAATCACTTCACCATCTACCCTGGTAAATTCTATTTTAGCAACAATCTGAATTTTTACACTACCGGAAAGAAGATTATCTTGTATGACCAAAAAAGACCTTACTATCGATTCATAGACACTGTAAATATTAGATATAGGCAAGTCTGTTGTGTGAAACACGTTTCTTAAGCTTTGGGCATTGTCCGTCATTTTTATTTGTCAGTCAAAATAATAAATAGAAAATCACACCATATATAATAGCACTTTATTGACTGTAATCCCTACAATAAACAAATTTAGTTCACTCACCAACAAATCAACCACTTTCCTGGTATGTGTCTTAAGGTCTTGTGCTCATGCTGCAGGTGTAATATCACTTTATTGATAGTAACAAATTCAATATAATTATGTTGTTTACTTAGATGGTAGAATATGTGTAAACACATACTCTCAAACCAGTCACAGTTAGCATCATAAACTATAAAATCTTGTGTCTTAAGATCAACAGTCTTGTAATTATAACGTGGTGGACTATTAGAATATATAAAAGTTACATTATATACCATGTATATCTTCGTTGGTGTTGAGAGTTTTATCAAAGGCTCAAACGGATGTTTAACTTGTGTTTTTAAGTCATAAAAATGCACAACACCTCTGAAGCTCTCTGTGATATCAAATGCTTGCCCGCTTTGTCTGTCCGTCATTTTTTATGGACAAAACAAAAGGCTAAATTAATTCACTAATCCATACCCTGTGGGCTGATCTGTCTTTAAGATAAGCTTTAGATGCTTAGTCGATTTCAGTTTGTTTTTCACAATGTCTCGTTCATGTTTGTTGGGGATGACATCGTTCTCTCTGAGACAGTCTTCAAAGCTGTCACGATCTTTGCAGTAAAACAAACAGATAAACTTTAACTGCTCACGAAAATCTTTCAGTACAGCATTATATTTCTGAGTGAGAATCCATACACTAATGTTTACGTGTCTGCCACTGAAGGCAAGTTCTGCTAATATGTTTCTCTTCTTAACAATATCTTTTTCTGCTGAGCAGTCATCGACTATGAACAGGGTTGGGTGTCCTTCAAATTGTTTGTAAAAATAATGTAGGTAGTCATTCAATTTCTTCTCAGGGTCGACTAAATAGATGTTGTTGTCAGTCCAAATGAATAAACGGTTGTGATAAGCTTTGTTGTGTTTTATTGTAGGACAAAATATTACTATGTTTTCGAAATGGTGGATGTATCTTGTTTGTAAAAGGTTAAGTACAAATTCAGTTTTACCACACCCTGTGGCACCACAAAACAATCCACAGTGTGGGTCAAGTGTCATCAAGTTCATTTTAATATAGAATATAATTTTAATACAAGTGTCCACTCAGTCTGCTTTCTGCAATATTGAGTTGTGCGTCATAAATCAGATACAAATATATATTTATTGCTCCAGCAGTTTCAGTCTTTTTTTGAATCTGAATTGTAATTCCGTCACTACCATTTTCAACAGTACGTCCTGACCCATGTAGGTAGTCGTCATCTGTACTACGCAGGTCTAGCCACAGTGCATACTTTTCTGTCAGGTATTGACCAATTCTTACGTCATACAGATGTAAATCTTTGTACGCCATGTTTGCTGGTTTTTCTCTAAGTCTCCCGCCCGCCCACTTTGTAATCTCGTCATAGTGTTAATAAGGCTGCATACCTGAAGCATACACTTGATTAGGACGACCTTCAATCGTACAGGATAAATGTGTTATCTTTGGATTGTAAAACTTTTCTGACTCTCTTTTGAATGGATTTTTTAGTTCAATAAACAACATCAGTATACCTTTCAGTGACCTGGCAGGTGTGTTAAGGTTTATGTTCCACATTGTATCACTTTTGTCTTTGGGTATTGTACTGTGTCTTATCACACAGTCATAATAAATTGGAAGTCTTAACTGATACTGATTTTGAATTAGTCTGGCAAGTTCAGTGTGTGTGACAATTTCGTATTCCAAAGATATGTCAGAGATCTTGTATGTTGCGTCTGTGTCAGTTGATTTAATAACTTTGTAGTAGTCATTGAAAATTAGTTCAAAACTCAGACGGTCATTTAGTGCTCCTTGGTAATAAGGCAAATGTGCTGTTAGGCTTTCAAATTCAAGAGGAATGCAAAATCTATTTCCATATGTTTCTCCTCATTTGCAGATGTTGATTTGTCAGCGGCATCTATTCTAAGTTTAGCAACGTTTGAGGACTGTATGCCTTGGTAAACACGGTCTTCTCGTTTTTGTCCTGTAAGCCAAAGATCTTTGTAACAGTAAAACACATCAGCATCATCAAGACTAAACACTTCCTGTCCTTCAAGTTTAACTTTAATATTCTTAATAATTGCTCTGCCTAGGTTGTCAACTAGTGTTCTTTTGTCATCTGTGTCTGATGAAAGTTCAATATTAAATGCAAGACGAGCAGTACCAGGAACAATAACGTCACTGGGGCCTAGGTTTGGAAACTTAACAGTAAGAGTCTGGTTTGGATCTATGGTGCTAGGATTGTTTGTGATAACAATTGATTGCCTAATGCCCTTAACACCAAGAGGTTCACGTAGTTTTCTGTACGGGTCTAACTTCGATCCATAGGACTGTGTCATTTTATTATGCACAATAAAAAAATTAAATTAATAAAAACAATGACAGTGGGAGGATTTGGTCATTTTGAAATGGATGACATGAATGTCTCTGATACTGGTGCAACAGTGAATAGTTCAATGGATATTATAAGTAGAGGGAACCGCGAAGTTTTACTAAGCAAAGTGAACTCGTTTTATGATAGTGTTGGTGACCGCCCAGATGAAATAGATCCTAATCAGTTTGAATATGAAAAAGGTCATTTATATTTAAACACTGTTGACAAAGGAAAAGTACAATTGACTAACAAAAAAGACCCTGCTAGGTTTAGAGCTTTAAGTACAATCAAAAATGAAGGTGGTGTTGGTGCCTTGCGTCAACTTGGTATTGGAGATAAAAGGTTACCACCTCAACTTGCTAGTGCTCTTCATGATGTACAAACAAGACTGCCAATGGGACAAGAAATTGAAATGGCTGAAGTAACAAGACTGCCAGAAATAGCAGACAAGGCAATACAAGAAACTTCATTTAAAGAAGGGCAAATAAATGAGGCTATGAAAACAATTGGTGACTCTCCTTTGACAATGCGGGAGTTAGCAGGGTTGGATAAAACACTGCAGTCAATCAGAGGTGAGCTTGTGAATAATGTAGCCAAACTAGGCGAGCTTGATAATCACATAGAAAGGGGAAAAGAAAAACTGGCTACAGCTGACAATGGGAATTATGACACAGAAATGAAAGAAAGAATACAACACAGATTAAATAATTTGTATATAGAAAGATCAGCATGACTAGAAGTGATTGAAATAGAAAAAGAAAAACTAAAAACACAAGTTAACAGAATTAGGGAAACTATTCAGAAAATACTTCACGAAGACACAACTTTGGCTGAGAGATTGAAAACACTTTTTAGAGAGCAGGGTATCACTATTGCAAGTTTAATTACTGCTCTTGGATTTATTATTAGTACTGTAGTGTTAGCTGTAGCCGGAGGTGGTGGTAGTCCAGCTCCTCCAACACCTCCAGTTCCATCAGACCCAAAAGATTTACAGTCGTGGGTAAAAAAACAGTTGTCTCATATATCAGACTTGCTTCAGAAATTGGCAGTGAAAGCAATGGATGCTTTGCCTGGCATAATAGGGAGTGTTGTCAGTTGGTTGATCAGTACAGCAGCAAAGGTAGTAGGGTTTATGGCAGAGCATGTATGGGTCTTTTTGGTGACAGTAGGAGGGTTAATTATAGGTTATTTAATGAAACAGGTAAAGAAGTAGTATTCCTAATCCAGTAAGGCCTATTACCAATGCAGTTCTCTCTGACTCATGTGTGTTTACTGGGGTTACTGACTGTATTGGTGCTGGTTTCAGTGCTGGGGCACACACACACACACACACACACACCGCACACACACACACACACAGTGCATAGTTATCCCCTGGACGAACTTTACACCTACTTCAACCTCACAGCCTTCCATCTCCACGTCTCCACGACAGTAAAACCAACGACCACACAAAAAGTAAAACTTAATCACAAAATAAATGATACCTTTATTTTGTTTTCGATGCAAAAAACAAACAAACATAATCTGCCTAGACATACATTCGTCATTCAACTATTGTTTCTGTGTATTGAGACGAACATCACATCCCCAGTAGCAAAAGATCGTCGGCCGTCGTAGGCCCAAGGACCTTTGCTTACTGCGATGTACAATTTTCTCACTGTGAAGTACTAAAACAACAGAAGAAATATACATCTCATTTATTCCATCGGTATTTTCTGTGTGTGTGTGTGTGTGTGTGTGTGTTTGTGAGTGTGTGTGTGTGTGTGTGTGTGTGTGTGTGTGTGTGTGTGTGTGTGTGATGAGAGAGAGAGAGAGAGTGTGTGTGTGTGTGTGTGTGTGTGTGTGTGTTGTGTGTGTGTGTGTGTGTGTGTGTGTGTGTGTGTGTGTGTGTGTGTGTGTGTGTGTGTGTGTGTGTGTGTGTGTGTGTGACCTTTGAATGGTTCATTGTAAACACAATCAGCTGTAAGGTCGAAGTTCGTCAATTTAGGATCCATCTTCTGAAAACTACATTAAATTTACAGTTGAAGAGAAAGATCGCCCATGAAAGTTCAAGGGTGGTGCAATAACAGCTTGGTGCCTACAGGCGCCAAGCTATTCTGGCGCCACCTTTGAGCTATCAAAGTCAATCCGTATCTTTTAGTTTCGTGGTTTAAGCATGAACACAGCTGACGCCCAAGCCACAGAACTTTCGGCAGAACTTGTGTCCTAGCTCCTCATCCAGACAGATCGGGGTGTTTGTTTCATTCAGCAAAGCGCAGTCTCGCACCGTCATCATGTTCTCGCAAATGCTCGGGTGGATTGTGGCTGAACACACACACACACACACACACACATACACACACACACACACACACACACACACACACACACACACATATATATATATTATAAGTTATCATTGATCGCAGGGGTTTGCTACACGGACCCTTGCAGGCCTGAGGGAGGTCAAAGGAACCATTGTACCCGAAGGTCGAAGACCTTCAGGGTACAATGGTTCCTTTCACCTTCCAATGGCCTACAAGGGTCCGTGCAGCAAGCCCCTGCTACCAATAACGTATTTGTTTTCATTCCTCCACTATTTTCGTCAAAGAAATCAAGAAGAATTCTTACGACCTGGATCACGCCAGACATGACTGACGTAAAATGAATATATATATATATATATATATATATATATATATATATATATATTATATATATATATATATATATATATATATATATATATATATATATATATATATATATATATATATATATATATATATATATATTATATATATATATATATATATATATATATATATACAATAGACTTACGACGTAATTTAAAATCTTTAATGACGTTGCCGTCTCTAGTAGTGTGTCTGTTGTTTCGAACAACACTAAGTAACTTTGTACTTTAGAACGTTTTGACGGTCTTTCAAAATAGAACAAAACTGGCATCCAAGACGCCTCAGAAAGAGGGCTACCAAAAAAAGTCCGCCATTAGTCGCTATAAGGGGTTTACGTACGCACGTACGTACCATTAGTCGTTACAAGGGTTTTTACGTACGTAGGGGAGGAGCCCCGATTATGAAACAGTGCCTAATATGAAACACCTTGCTCCCGTCGAAACGGAATAACTTTCCAAATTCTGTCTGTGCAGCAATATAGAGCTGCCTTACTGAACCTTATTTCCGGTACAAGAATGTCGTGCGTTATGAAAACGAAAACACGCCGAAAAAATGTTATTTTTTACCCTTCTGCTTCTTATTTTTCGCCATTTTAAAACACCTAAAGCAGCATTCAGTTTTGTGATTTTTAAAAAATAGCCACTAACGTCCTGAAGAGCAATGTTCGGACATCAGATAACCAACGGCATTCGTTTGGTTCTCTCTTATTGTTGTTTTGGAGGCACGCATTTTCCTGGAGAGGTATCTTGTTCCTATTATGAAACACAAAGAGCACCTAACACAAAGCGTGTTTCATATTTAGAACAGTGTTTCATATAAGGAGCAGTGTTTGTCTAGCGTATATATAGGAAACCATCCAGCCAGTTTGTTCCAAATTTTAGATGTTGATACTTTTTCTCAATACAGAGTACACCAGGATCATGTCACTTTTGTCAAGGTCAAAGTCACAACGTCTACATTTACTATCTATGCCATTGTCCAGGCAATGTTACTGTAAACACCGAAACGATGTGATCCAAATGACAAATCGTGAGAGGTTGTGACGACACAGAGTGTTTCACGCCAGAATCTGTTCACTGCCTTAAAGGTCAAGGTCACAACGGCCATATTTGTTTTGTGCAGAATTGTCTGCTAGGCAATATCTCAAAAACCATTGGGCCTATACAATCCAAATTTTACACAATAGTATTTTACCATACCACACACTGCCATCAATCTTAACTGCGCCTCTACCTCAAGGTCAAGGTCAAGGTCATAGTTGCCATATTTGTCTTGCAGCTTATTGAGTAGAGAATACCTCTGAAACCGCTGTTCTGATTTGCTCTGATGTTTTAGAAAATGATGCCTTACCCTCATATGTGATGTCTTTAACAGAATGAAATCACGACGTACCTGTAAGGTGAAGGTCACAGAGGCCATATTTGTGTGAGCCTTTGTGCAGGCAATATCTCTAAAACCACAGGCCCGATTTTTCCAACTGTTGCTCGATGACAATTTCACTTAACCCCTTCACAGCTGAGAAACTCTCAATAGGATCCATCTGCAAGACACATAGATCCTCATGAGCCCCGCGGGTGCGGCGGATCATGGCGATTTTGGCTCTTGCTGACACAACTAACATTTTTATTTGACGGTTGGGGTTCCTTGGGACTGAATTCAGAAAGATTTCAGAGCAATATTTGCGTCCAGTGGTAGCGATGAGAATAAGACAGATATGTCAAAAACCAAGTCTATGTCGCTACATCACTTCAAGATGACGCTCACAGTTGTTGGGAATGCTTTCAAATAGACAAAATGGCGCATTACTGTCTTCGGAGAGGTGGTGGGGCTAAAAGGTTGTTCCAAGAGCAAACTTTGCTGGCTTAGGTGTGACAGCAAATGTGAAACAGTATAAATGTAGTCACCAATCGTCCTTGCATCCGTTCTTCAGCCGTCGTGTGTGTATGCGTGCGTTTGTCTAAGGCAATTTCTTAGGGACAATAACATTCACAGACTTTAAACTCGACACAACTGTAGTTTACAAGTACAACTTTACCTACATATTTCACCTGTAGAAAAGATCAAAGTCAACATGGGTCGATGTGTTTGTAAAGATTAGTCATTTTTCGCACACAATTTTTTAAAAGTTAACTTTGGGCGCAAAAGTTTGAAAGTACCTAAGTATGCATTTTACACCGTGAATACTAATGCGAATATTTTGTGATATATAATGTCATAGGACGGCAACTCCTGTATGGTGCACTCTCAAAAGGCCACAGGAAGCAAGGACGGCCAAAGAAACGCTTCAAAGACTGCATAAAAGACAGCCTCAAGTACTGCGTCTTCCCGGTAAAGGAATTTGAAGCACAAGCACAAGACAGATCTGGCTGGAAAGCAGATCCACCAGGAAAGCCTGCACGCTCTTTGAACAAAATCGGCACGAACGGATCACCAGTGCCAGAGCTCGCAGATAGACCGCGTCGACTTTCCCTACAGCTACGTTCCAGTGCCCCCATTGCCCTCGCAGGTGTGGCTCCAGGATTGGCTTGGCCAGCCCCATCCGCACCCACAAATAGAAGTCATGCACAATGACGACATCATCGGCTTCGATGGTCTAACCATTAGAGGACGGCAGACAGTTTTTTGTTTGTTTGTCTGTTTTGTTTGTCTGTAAATTATTATTATTATCATCATCATCATCATCATCATCATCATCATCATCATTATTACTATTATTATCTCCGCACGCAAAAGGCTATCGGCCCAAGTCGGCCGCAGCAAGCCCAGCGCACATTCGTGTGCTGGTCCAATGCGGCCGACTACGGCCCGATGGCATTCGCGTACTTGGACCATTATCATCATTTTTGCATGTTGATACTCACGGCAATGGGCTTCATCCGAGGCGTCCCCACAATCGTTGTCTTTGTCACAAACCCAGGTACTGGGAATACAGCGGCCGTTGTCGCACTTGGTCTGTGTGGCTGTGCATTCTGTCTCACACACACACACACACACACACACACACACACACACACACACACACACACACACACACACACACACACACACACACACACACACACACACACACAGAGTCAAAAATTGACGTCACCCGCAATGAAAAACGCTGCATGCTACGTAAACTTAGACATAACGCGTAAAAACACGTCATAATTTGACCTTACATGCAGTGAAAAACTGCATTTGACCACAGATTGTTTATTATAAGTTATGGTGTGACATCGCGTCATAATGCGTCATCTTTGACGTCAGATACAGTGAAAAATGCATATGACTTAAAATTATAATAGCGACATTATCTGACGTCACAATCAGTTTGACATCATATATCTCATGCCACAGACACCTGCCTTAAGCTAATTAAAAGCCCTCATAATACACCTACCACAGTGGAGTTCATCACTTGCGTCGGCACAATCGTCATCGCCATCACACTTCCAGTGAGCGTTAATACACTTGGAACCGTCAGCACACATGTACTGATCCGCCCTGCATGACGAGGCTGGAGAGGCGGGGGAAAAAGAAGATAAAGATCAATATATATATATATTATATATATATATATATATATATATATATATATATATATATATATATATATATATATATATATATATATATATATATATATATATATATATATATATATATATATATATATATATATATATATATATATATATAATTTTACTCTACCTTCGAGGAAAATGCGGACACCGCTCAACAGGAAGAGGCAAAGAACCTGGGCCCCTAATGAACGAACGTCCAACAGCAAGAGGAAAACTTCCTGAGCCCGCTGCTGTTGTGGAGGCTCATTTTCTTATTTGCCTCTTTCTGGCAACATTTTAAAAAAAATCTCTCCGTTGTTCTTCATCCCTAGTAGCAAAAGGTCTTAGGGTCGAGGACGGCCGCAGTTGGCCCGCGCACGGCCGTGCGCGGGTCAACCGCGGCCGTCCTCGGCCAAGGACTTTTGCGCGCTGGGTTTCACTCTCAGTGCTTATGATCTCCACGAGCATTTACCATGGCAGCTACTGCGCTTCACAACTAGACATGTAAAGGGTTGGATTTATATCTTCGCTAATTTGATAGACGGATGGATTTATTTGGCGTATGCACTGATGAAGTGAAGGATATTTTTAACTCGTTCAGTGCCGAGAAAACCTGAACACCATCCGATTGCATAGATCCTCATGGTATAGATTCTCATGAGCCCCCGCACCTGCCTCTATGCCTCTTGCTGACGTCACTTCGAATCCATGTTGCTGGGATACCAAGTTTGGTTTTGTTGTTGTTGTTTTGTTGTTTTTGTTACTATTGTTTGTTTTGTTGTTTGTTTGTTGTTTGTTTGTTGTTGTTTTTTTGGGTGTTTGGTTGTTGTTGTTTGTTTTGTTTGTTTGTTTTTTGTTTAGTTTTTTTGTTTGTTTGTTTGTTTGTTTGTTTGTTTGTTTGTTTGTTTGTTTGGGAGGGGGTTGTTTTTGTTTTTCTTGAATGAAGGAAGATAGCAGAAAAAAGTCTACTTCAGCTGGCATTGAGCGGGTTAACTCTTTCGAGGCGTGCCGCATCGAGTCGCGGTTTTACACCGCGAATCCGGATGCGGCACGTCCCGAAAGAGTTAAAGACGTGTTTTTCTAGTGTTTAGCGTCCGCTCGGAGCCATTCAAGGGCAAGAAACTCGTGACAGAAAAAAATCTTCGTTTCCCTCACCCTGCGCTCTGACAGGACGAGCAGAAGTGGAACAGAGTTTTACTCACTGCAGTTCCTCTCATCCCAGCCATCGCGGCAGTCATTGTCTCCGTCGCACAACCACGTGTCTTCGATGCACAGGAAGTTGTCACACTGAACCTCGCCAGCTGAGCACTGCACCTTGTCTGCAGCAAATAACACGACTTCCACATGACTACCAAATTTAAATACACCCATTCGGAGTTACGACTGCGCGTGCGCCATGACTTGTACCAAACAAACATCCTGGGATAAATGTGCGCGCGGCATGTCTTTTATGAGAAACCCTAGACGTGTCATTCTCTTGTTACGGTGACTAAATTGGGCGAATCCGACATTTGAGCTCATATTTTCGGTCCGCACGAGGGCTTCTAACTTGTTCTAATGAGACAGAACTGGCTAAATATCATTTTCGATCGGTTTATTTCCACAGGATTATCAATTTAACGCCGCAACTTTTTGGTGATGAACCAGCGATGTCACCCAGCACTGGGCGAGAATGAAGCACGAGGTAGTGAAGCTGAACGCTCGAGTTTTCCGGAAGTGTTTTGAATACATGAGCCCTCTGAGTCTGTTTGGTACAACACCCGCCCTAGCTTGCATTACTTGTCTGAGATTCCGCGAATGGGTGTATTCCGTTCATTTACTGTCGTCGTCATGAGGGGAGCACGGGTTGCGGCGCATAGTTTCTTCGATTCCCCCATATAAAGGGGGCACGGGTTGTGGCGCAAGCGCTTTATGAGGCACAAGGGTTAGTACGCCTTCTAGTTATCGCTATTTCTCTTGTTTTTATTATTTGCCGTCACCATGAAATCATGCTCATTATCACCTATTAACTCATTAAGTCCCGACACATCCCAGCTAGATATGGCTCGACCATGATAGTTCAAGGGTGGTGCCAGAATAGCTTGGCGCCTATAGGCGCCTAGCTATTCTGGTACCACCCTTGAACTATCATGGTCAGTCTGCATCCTGAATTGTAGTGCAGTCATCAGAGGACAACTCCTAAATGTGGGGACTTCGCACCTGGGACACAATGAGTTAACTGGGCTTTTATTATTAGTGCTTATATTGTTATTGCTAGATCACCCGGAAGAGTTTGTTGCGGCTGCTATCATTTCTTAATCGCTTAATCGTGTAAAAAAAAAAAAAAAACACCCATCACAGCCCAGTAAGCAAAGGTCCTCGGGCCCACGAGAGGCTGCACCGCGGCCGTCGTGGGCCCGAAGGCGTTTTGCTACAGGGGAGATTGACCGCTTGACCATCCCTCCGCTACTGAATGGCGTCATAGTAGCCTGCTTGACGTCAGTCCAGACCAAAAAGGTGACTGCCAAGCGTGTAAAATGCAAAGAAGTACCCAACGGAGAGAGAAACACGCTCAGAAAAGACGGGTACAACACAATTTATTTTACATTTTTGTGTTGTACCCGCCTTTTCTAAGCGTGTTTCTTTCTCCGTTGGGTACTTCTTCGCTCGACGTCAAACTCCAATAACTGAACTCCGTTTGAGGAACACACAGAGTCAGACGTGGCCAACAGATCCTCAAGAGCCCCCGCGGACGCGGGGGCTCTTGAGGATCTATGCCTCTTGAAGATGGGTGTTGTTTGTTTTGTCCCGGCAAAGTTGAAGTTGTTAACCCTCTGGCTGTCGGTAGCGGTTTTTGTCGCGATGACTCCTGTAGGAATCATCGCGACAAAAACCTCTACCGACAGCCAAAAGGGTTAACGACTAGGAAGACACCGAGAGCACAAGGTCATCGGGCTGACGTCGGCCGCAGTCGCCCGCACACTGCTGTACTCGGGCCAACTGTGCCCGTCGTCGGTCCAAGGCCGGCTGTTTGTTTACTGGGGACTGGTACTCACGGCAATTGACTTCATCCGTGTTATCTCCGCAGTCGTTATCTCCGTCGCAGCGAAACTCTACAGTGATGCACCGCCCGTTGTTGCACTTCAGCTGGTGCTCGCCGGAACAGTCCGTAGCTAAAGAAGAACAACGGGTAGTAGTGCGGCGATTGTGCTGGCATCAGTACTTCATGCACGCACGCGCGCGCGGCGCGCACGCAAGTACGCACTGACGCAATCACGCATACACGCACACATATACCCAATGCGCAAAACGGTCTGCCGATGGCCTTTGCGTACTGGGTATACATACAGGCAAGACAGAAATGAT